>PVJA010035111.1:0-22083 GCA_004027025.1 Myocastor coypus
AGGATGGCTATCATAAAGAAATCAACCAGCAACAAATGCTGGAGAGGCTGTGGGGAAAAAGGAACCCTTCTCCACTGCTGGTGGGAATGCAGATTGGTGCAACCATTATGGAAAGCAGTGTGGAGGATCCTTACAAAACTAGAATTGGAAGTTCCGTTCAATCCAGCTATCCCCCTACTGGGAATCTTCCCAGAAGAACAGATATGCATATTTTAAAATTATCAGACCAATTGCATTTTCTGCTTGTAAGGGTAGGTGTACTTCACCCTATTTATGAGGGAAGGTAATTTCTCCTCTGTCTCACTGTGTTGAGGAAAGAAAACTAAATAATGTGATATTTGACTTTGAAAAACAATATGCCAGTGCACGTAAGGGGAAATTAATTATAATACCATGGATGATCTTGTTACATGACTTCAACAAGAAATTCATAATTTTACTTTGGGAAATTTGCCTGGTGTAATAATTGACTTTAAGGCTCATAGCCAAAGTCTGTTCTAAGCATATGAAGTATTTGGAAACAATCATCAAGTTTGTTTGTGCATTATGATCACCTTCAACGTATCACAGTCCCAAGCCCTACCCTCCAAAAGTAGAATTCTGTCCATTACTGATGTCTCCATTTACTTTGCAAAATGGCAAATGTTGCGCCTTTTAATCACCTAGAGACTGCAGTGGGAAATGTAAATTGCTGCGTGATAGCACGTTTATAGGAGCGGGCTCAGCTTTGTGTCTTTTTTGCTTTGTTCTGGTGTGTGGGTAGGCGTGCGTGTGTGGCGCTTGACCGGAAAGTAATGATTTTATTCATTTTATTTATTTTTTCTTGTTTCAGAACCTTTGTTTGTCTATTCACCCAATTTTTTTTTAATGGACAGCTCAGCGCACCCCGAGGGCAGAGCTGGCGCAGCAGGTGGTACTGGGGTCGAAGCGTGGTCCCTGAAGCTGCCCAAGCTTTCCCAAGCAGGGGCTTTAGACCCCTGAGCCATCCCGCCGGGCCCCAAAATAATGATTTTTAGTAGGTGATCTACAACAGCTAGCATTCACGGCATGGGCGATGCGCTCGCTCCAGGGCTCATCTTGTGGGGACCCTGTAGTTTCATCTCCCCGTGGCCTTAGTCGTGTTTATTGGAATCATCTCACTGCCAAGCCTGGCAGTAAGTGTACCTACCGACTCAAGGAAAAAGGTTCTTCATTACCACAGCTAGCGTTTGACTGCATATTTTATTTAGGGTTTGGCACAGCTTAAGGAGATACACATTTATTTACTTGTCATCCCTGTTCATATATATATATATATATATATATATATATATATATATATATATATATAATAGAATATATGTTATATAAATTAAGCAGTGCTGTCCACTTTATAAACTGAGACTAAGTAATATATATACTACTTATGGGCGGGCCAGATAGCTCGGAAGACTAAAGTGCCTGCTTTGATAGACACACAGGGGCGGGGCTTCCATCCCTGGCATGCCATTCCAGCCTGTCTCCCAGGGCACACTGAGACTGCTAGTAAGACTGGACGTGGCGTGGCACACCTGTAATTCCAGTGCTTGGGAGGCTGAAAACAAGAGGATCACTATGAGTCCAATGTGTGTAGTGAGACCCTATAAGCCCAGTACTAAATACTTTAAATATTATATATATGTATATATATATATATATATATATATATATATATATGTAGTATATGATATGATATATAAGTTAGACAACTCTGACTACTTTAAAAATGGAGATGAAGTAAGAGTCGTATATGCCATTAGAATTAAATAATTATTAATAAGAGAAAAAGGCAAATGTAGTGAATTATTCTTAAATTCATATACATGATATATAATATAAAATATGCTGGCTAATATAGTGAATTATTCTTCAATATATATGATACATAATATAATATAGAATTGTCTGTTTTCTCTATCTAGAACAGGGTCTACAGGGTAATTATTCTTATATGTATCATATATGATCTATAGTATGCAATATGATCTATGGGCTAATGTAGTGAATTATTCTTAAATATATAATATATGACATATACATTTGACATTTATACCCACTTTACAAATTGAGATGAAAAATTGTACATACCATGGGAATTAAATAACTGTTGGCGAGACAGAAAGGCTAAGGCAGTGAACTATTGACCATCTCCATACACAGCTATGTTTCTTTCTCGATTTAAAGCCATGCACCCGCTGTGAAAATGCTAGGGCTTCGGCGCCCACTGGACCTTTACTCCAGGAAATCTACACAGCCGGATGGCAGGCATTCGTGTATCAGAAGTGATCACCGGAGTGTTTCACTCTTTAGTAATCCTGTACAAGGCATCATTTGTCTTTCCTGGGAGCTGGAGGCAAATATTTTCCGGTCTTTGGATGACTGGAAAGCTGGGGATTGATGTATGCCTCCCCAACGTGAGCTAGCTCAGTGTCATGCCCGCGGGGCTGGAAGGCGGTGTTGGAAGCACCGTTTTGCATACTGTTGTCCCAGCGGACCTCCCCTCCGACTTTCACTGCCAGTCTGGTGCAACTGAGGCACACACTGAGCGTTGGAGACTTCTTGTCTCTGCATGCGTACATGTGGTAGCCACACCTGGCGTTACATGTTACAGGCAGACAAAGCTAACTGGCCGCTTCCTGCTTCTCAGTGGCGTTCTACCTGAGTCCTCTTCCCGCTGGTACAATACCATCTCAGGCCAGTGCCCATCCTTGCGTGATTCTGGAATTCCTATTTTTAGAGGACAGGCACAAGAACTGTCATAGAGAAGAGTGTATGTACTGTCTTGGTTCCTTTTCTCCACGTGAGACAAAATACCTGTCACCCAAAATTAAGGAGGCAAAGGTTTATTTAGTTCAGAGTTTGAGGTTTTAGTCCATACTCAGCTGGCTCCCAGGCAGGTTGGCATGGTGAGGGGCAAGCATTCCAAACAGAAGACGATAAAAGCACCAAGAGGAAAAAGGGGGAAGCCACCCGGTTCTCCCTCATATCGTGTGTAGGTTACCTGCCCTAAGCCTGCTGTAGCACTCACACCGTCGCCCTACCCTGCCTGCTCTTCCACAAACTCAGGGTGTTTTCAAAGTGGAGACCCCGGACCCCTGATAAGTCACTTACTTAAACTTCTCAACTTCTCAAGTGGGCACAAAGCATCAGCAGTGACATGTATCACACATTTTCTTTGTGCTAGACATTCTTGACAGGAACAAAATCCAACGCTGGCTTTTAGGTAGGAAGAAATGCATCTCGTCTTAAGTATAAATCAAATATGGACGACATATATAGATAGACAAAAAAGATGGGACATTAAAATTCCTCTGGAAATAGCCATTAGAGAAAAGCATGGCTTCAGCGTAACCCTCAGAAAGACCTCATGGACAAAGACTGAAAAGCTGGTGCATGGGCTATGCTCTGACATGGAAAAGCCCTACGTGATCTGCATGAGCTCACCAAGGCAGCTAACATGATTTTTACATTTAATTAAATTTATTTATTTATTTATTTATTTATTTATTTATTTATTTATTTATTTGGTATAGGGTCTCACTCTGCAGGTCAGATGTGCAGTGATCCTCCCGTCTCAGCTCCCCATACACTGGGATTACAGGCATGCGTCGCCACGTCTGGTTCCATGAGCTACACAGTGCGCTGAGGGTTCCGGGGCTGCCCTGGCATTTCGTACCAGGGACTGAACTCAGGTCCTTCTGTTTGCCACACAGTCACTTAGACCACTGAGCTATCTCCCCAGCCTCCTTGATTCTTGTAGATGTCGTTTTATTTAATGATTTTCTTTTGCCAAATAATGCTATCATTTTGTTTAGTAACCCTCTTTCGCTCAATTACAGTACACACCACTACACTGTACGGCTTTTGGTGATTAACCATGCCATAATGAGTTTTTTTTTTTTTTTTTTTCTGATCAAAAATTATCTTGCCTCAAAGAAGTGGACAATGAAAAGAAAGGCGCATGCTGTACAACCCTAGGCTAGAAGGAACGCCTAAGTTTTTTTTTATTTAAGTGATGGCTCCATCACCCATATTGTGATATCTGCAGTTTCATTCACCTCTCCCGCTGGTCGTCCTAGCTACACTCAGCAACTGTCAGGTCTGGAGGCAGGCATACTGTCTCAAGGAGAAATGTTTCTTATTATAACACTTTGCCTTCCGCAACGTATTTTATTTAAACTTCGGCATACTTCAATGAAATGCACATTGATTTATTTCTCATCATTGCTCTCAAAGAGCAAGGACTGTAGTTTATTTAAAAATCTCCATTTTCATTTTTGCATTTCCCATTTCTCTTCCACAGAGATCACTCAGCGGATTTTAGTTGGATTGGCGATGCATAACCGATTAGTTGCAGTTTAATGTAACCTTACTATTAACTCCATGCTTGAACTATAGTGATTTTTTTTTCCTCCTCCTGGAGCTAATCCCGTGTTTAAGTCCAACGCATCCCAAGATTGATGTGCCTTTTGGATCCTTCAGGGCCATACTACCTTGAACAGTCGCTGTCACTTGAATGTGTGATTGGCTAAACTGGACACATGTCCTCGCACTGGCTGCACTTCTTTCTAAACTATGACAGATGAATTAGGAATGGACTGTCAAGAGTTGCTACGTTGCGAATGGTGGTTCGTTTGGCTGTGTTAAAGCCAGACCTAGTAGGGAACAGCTTGCATGAGATTTAGGGACCCAGACCTCTGTTGTTTTCCAAACTCTACTGATTGTATAGATTTTTCCATTCGGAAATATATTGCTATCATCCTTAGAGGACACAATGGGATAATTTAACACCTCATTTTCTGAGGGCAGAAAAGTGAGGTGCCTATGATGGCTTTAGAGAATGATGTAGGAAGAGGAAGAAGAGAAAAGTCCTTTCGGTTCAGCACGCACAATGTATTTACTTGTGTGCCTTGATTTACCAGAACTGTCTTATGTATTTTGCATGCTTTTATTTTGGCCCATTCGTCTGGTTGTTAACCTGTGACCATGATTTATAACTTTATAAGTACTTCTAAGTTAAATAAATGTGTCTGACATTGAAAAAAAAAAAAAAAACAGTGGTAGAAGCAAGAGGTAACAAGAATTAATGGGCAGGCCAAATACCTCAGCAGATTAAAGTGACTACAACCAAGTGCAGAGGTCGGGGTTTGGTCCCTGGGCCTACCCTGCCGGCTATGCCCCCAGGGCCCACTGAGACGGCAATTGAGACTGGGTGTGGTGGCATGCGCCTGTAATCCCAGCTCTTGGGAGGCTGTAAACAGGTGGATCACCACAAGTCCACTTTGGCAGTGAGAACCCAAACAGCCTGTGGACTCCTCCGTAAAATGCAACAACAACAAAAAAGAAATGAGGTGTGTGACGTACACACGCCCGTTCCTTACACTGATCATGACGCAGTGGTCCATCACTTATCGTGGTGGTCATGTTCCAGATACCTCGGAGATAGATGAAAGCCAGCAAGGTAGTGATGTTATATTTATTTTAGTATTCGTATATATATTTAAGACTTCATAAACCCTTCCCACACTGTTATAAACCTTTCCCACGCTTTTAAACACACTTCTGATGTTCTTAACCATTTTATAAACTGGTAAACCTACATAATTTTAGCAACGTACATATACTCTATGGTACTGCAAAATCCCATGATATAGAGAAAAATCCAGGACAAGTAACCTGGATTAGGACTTTTTGAAAACCCACAAAACAGTGGGTCCACAAATGCTGAACTGCGAAACAGCAAGAGGCTGTTTCGTACTAGTGTACTAGTGGAACTTGAAAATTTTACAAATATGATCTGAAGCATTTAAAGAATGGAAACTAATATGGAGGACGATATTTCAAAGAAAATATTTATGACTCTGTTCAGCAGAGCAGATTTTGAGCACAACGACACTGCCTCACAGCAGGTCTTACTGGAACATCTACGTCACACATGTTCATGGCTAGCGACAAACACAATGCCAAGACTGAATTCCAGGGCACTCTGGCGCAGGGCACTGGTTGTGAGGGGACAACGTTTTGAGGGAGGATGGGTATGTGCGTGGCAAAGGACTTCGGAGAGATCTGTAAATATTGTGTTACTAGTGAATCGCATGGTAAACTTGGCCTTAGCAGAGTTTCTCACACCTCACATTAGTGTGATCAGAAAGGTAACTAATTCCTACTACAATTCGTACTTCTGTGAACACGCAACTGATTTAATGTCGTGGGTTTTTGTAAGGATAGTAGAGTGGGTTTTGTAGGAATGAACTAAGATTCTTAACTTCTCCAACTCCTCATTTTACCATCTATAAAATAAGCCTCTCATTTGCGGGTACAACATGTGAATAACAAATGCTACAGGTAAAGTCATTTTAAACACATATGAAGGTCATTTTTTAAAATCATAATTTGCTTTTCTTTTCTTTGTTTTTAAACTCTATTAATTTATGTATTTATTTATGTTGTGGCTTGGCTCAGCCTGCCCCGAGGGTGGGGCTGGCGCAGCATGTGGCGCCAGGGATCGAACCGCTGTTTCTGCAGTTGCCTAATCAGGGGCTTTACACCACTGAGCTATCTTGCCGGCCCATGCAGTTCATCTTTTTAATAAAAGTAGGAGTTTCAATTTTTTGCTTCTTTCGGCCAAATTCTAGAGTCACCTAAAGAGAAATAATCTCTCAGGCTCTCAGAGAGAGCAAATTGGTCAAGCAATGGCCGTGACGCATCCAGACGGGCTGACACTGACAGAAGAGTTACAAGGTGCTATACATGGTTCCAAGATAAATCCTGAGATTGTGCTGACCTTGTCAGATAACAAAATTATACTTACATTATACAGGTCTGGCTTTAACTTTCTCTTGACCATCCAACAGAAAAGTGTACATGAAGTATAAAAGCAATGTACATCTGCCAACTACCAGCTGTAAAAGGCTCAAACGAACTACACATAAGCAAAGAAAACTTACCTTCTATTTGGGTAAGGGTATTAGCGCATTTCCGTTTGTACGCGGGATAGTAATAGCCGTGTTAGGCGTAATGATATGCATGTCTCTGTATTTGGAGACTGGTTTACATATGCCAAGTTGACAAGGGGTGGATTGTAGTGGTTGATGCATTGTGTCAACTTGGCTAGATGACTCAGCAGCCCGGTTCCCTGTTGGTGGGAGCCCTGCCCTGGGTACAATTGGTTCCTCCTTGGAGGGTGACCAGGACCTGCCTAGGATATGATTGGCTCCTCCCTAAGAGCAGGATCAAGGGCCCATCCTGGAGTATGATTGATTCCACCCTAGGGCACAATGGGCCCACGTCAGAATGACTGAGCACAAAGAGACTTTTTGAAGGACTGAGGAAGGAGTCAAGACTTCTCTTCATTGGAGAAGCTTCAGTCTTCACACTCAGCCTGGACTTCATCGTCTGGCTTACAGTGCAGACTCTTTACCCTCCAGCTTGGATCTTTCACCATCCTTCGCAGACTCTTCAGCGTCCATTACAGACGCTTCAGTCTTCCATCGCAGACCCATCAGCCAATGGATAGAGACTTGCACGGAGCGCTGCAGTGCAGTTCAGACCTCAGGACTGAATTCTTCAGTCCGAAGCGTGCAGACGCCCTCTGCGTGCTTCCTCATCGGACTCTGTGGCTGACTATTGTAAGCCAGTCTTACAATTCCTCATAGATTGTATATTTTGTGTTAATAGCCATTCGTTATAATATATCTATTCTGTTCCTCTAAGTAAAACCCTGACCAATACAGCTATTTAATCCAGTTATAGCTTTCCTTAAAATATACTCAAAAGAATTTAAATTAGGATGCTCCTTTGTTCAATAAGTCAATATTTGTAACCCCAAAGATAAGTTATTGGAATCCCACCAAGCTAATTGCAATCTGTCATTCCCAGTGCAACCCACAGCCAAAGACACTAAAACATATTTATAATTATTGGGGAACCGAAGGGATCTAAAGTTGAGCCACAAAGATGGCTTTCCAGAGCAAAGACGTAGACACAAGGCCGTATCCTGGTTTTCTTCAGTGGAGGAGGAGTGACTTGAGGAGGAATGGCTGAGGACTGTGGGAAGCACGTGAGCACTGTGAGCTGGGCCAGGCAGGTGGCCTGCATTTCCCTCTGCTATATGCAGAGAGAAGGATATGCAGAGAGTGTCATTTGCACTATGCTGTTGAGATAGCATCGCATGTTTCAGGGTCTGGTGCTTGTACTCTGATGTGTAATCTTTCAAGTCCCAGGAAGTCGTAAGTCTCTATGTCAGGGCTCAATCCCAGCCAGCAGCTTGGAGCACTGGCTCTTCATCCTGGCTGGACGAGGCTCATATTGGGGAGCAGCAGGTGTGGGTTATCAGGGAAACACACCTGCTGTCTTCAAGGACTCCCCCCGGCACCTCGGCTAGGCCGATATGTACTGCTCAAGGCCAGTTGAAAGGATAACGAGAAGTCCTGGCCAGCTTTGTACATATCAGTACAAGGAAACAGAGCCAGGCTTAGCCAAAATGGCAATGGTCTCTCCTCTTTCAAGGAGAGCCGCTCGGGGGGTCCTGCACAAGCAAAAATAGTCAAAGAAAAACATTAGAATCAGTACAGAATTTAGCTAAACAAAAATGATAGAAATTCAACAATGGTTTTGATATTGCCACTTTTGTCGTTGAGTTAGTTGTTTAGATTACCAGATAGGATTTTTTTTTTTTAAGGGAAGGGTCTCCATGGTGTTCAGGGGCTCACTACTAGATTGGACTCATTGTGATCCACGACCTGTTTACAGCCTCCCAAGAGCCGAGATCACAGGCGCATGCCACCCAGTCTCAATTGCCACCTCAGTGCTCCGCAGGGGCGAGTCTGGCATGGCAGGCCCCAGGGAACAAACGCCCTGCCCCGACCCCTGCTTGGCTGTACTGAAATCTGCTGGTTACTTGGCCAACCCAGATTACCCGACAGAAACATCCACAATTGTTCAAAAAAAAAAAAGCATGAACTATTCCTTTCAGTAGAACAGCAGAAATCAGCAGTGCAAATTTCCAAGTTCCCCTGTGTGTACACATATATACTTTTCAGTTCCCTTCTTTTCTCCTCTCCCCCATTCCAGTTGTGCTTTCCCTCGGTGCAGATTCTTTCCTTCTCATGGTATCCACTATACCTTTCAGAACCTGTTTCCTCTTTCAGGTTCTTACACTGCGGAGACAGCATGATGTGTACACACACAGCTCTGATTTAATTATGGGCTCCCGTTGCATCCTGTTACCTTCAAAAGCCTCAAGTTTGTCTTTATAGCTGAGCAATTCTGCATTCCATAAAAATGCAACTTCTTTTTATCCATACCTCTGTTGATGGGCACTTGGGTTGATTGCAAGATTCATGGATGACAAATCGTGCATTTACATAGACATACGTGCACATCCATGCACAATAGTCATGCTAAGAACCTGACCAGGCACGCCTCAACAGACAAATGGATAAAGGAAAGTGCTCTTATACATGCTGGAGTGTTCTTCTGCCTTGAATAAAATCATGCCATTTTCAGGAAATTCGATGGAATGGCGACTGGACATCAATCTGCTACATGAGATAAAGCAGACTAAGACAAGTATCATGTTTTATGTTTTCTCCCCAATGGGGAAGAGAGACAGGGTGGGGCGGACATGAAACTAGAAACAAGAGAGAAGAGGAAAGCTGTCAGGGTGGAGAAGAACGGAAGGGCCAGGCTTGGTCCAAGAGAGAAGGAGCAATCAGAACGTATGAATATAGAGACACACCAGAAGAAGGTCACAGCTCATAGGCACTAATAGCAATGGGTAACGAACACTAACACCCCTAGGCTGCGCACAGCAGGGAGGTGTGTGCGATCAGACTGGCTTACGTAGATATTCTCTGCATGTTGCTTACACAGGGAAACACATTTGTCCCTTAACTAGTGCCCGAGAGAAGTCAGGCCTTTCAAAAGCAAAACATAGGGCCAGCCAATCCATTAGAGAGCTACCACATGAAGTGCTAAAACTCTGTTGATTGATTTAATGGTCCAGAAAGCACAGGTGCAGCCTGACTGCTATAACCTATTTATGACACATCGGAAAAGCGGTAGTTTCATGTTTGTCTGCAGTTAGAAATTCCAGAATCTGAAGGGAGCCACACCATGTCACTTTCTGTACTTTTTTGCTGTAAGGCAGAAGTCTTAGGCTTTGCTTTCATAAGACCAGTGAGTAACCCTCCAATCCTAGCAGATGTATAGGAAAACAATTTTGAATTTCACTGGAGAACAGATGTTTCGATGTTATGGTCAGTGCACACAAGTTTGTGCAATATTTTAACACCATTCCAGACACAAGGGCTGGCGAGACAGCTCAGCAGACTAAGTACCTGCTTTGGCAAGCCCAGGGACCAGGCTTCAGTCCCCGGTCCGGTCCTGCATGCCATGCGGGCCCCACCCCCAGGGTATGCTAAGCTACCGACAGAGTCCACGTGTAGTGGCTCACGTGTGTCATGTCAGCTCTAGGGAGGCTGAAACACAGGAGGATCACTACGAGTCTGCTCTGCATAGTGAGACCCTGTACCAAATATACAAATGAAAAATACAATCCAGATACTATGACATCATACTGTATTCCTTTTTTTTTTTTTTTAAGAATTTTTCATTTTTATTTTATTTTTTTCTTGTTTCAGAATTTTTCTTTATTTATTTTTATGGCTGGCTCAGCCTGCCCTGAGGGCAGGGCTGGCACAGCATGTGGTGCCAGGGGAATTGAACCGTGGTCCCTGCAGCCGCCCAAGCTTTCCTAAGCAGGCGCTTTAGACCACTGCGCCATCCTGCCAGGCCCCTATATTTCTTATTAATCTTATGACAACTAAATTTTTCATGATACCTGGATTAATCCGTAGTAATTGACAACCAACGGCGTCATATGGAGACAAAGACCTCACATCACATTTCTTAATAATTTTAACACATGAAAAAAGTATAATTAATCTTCCCATTTTCGAGGTAGTACACAATGTTTTGCCAGTCCTCTTGGTTGATGGTGGACTATGGAGTGGATGCTGTCTATTTCCATTCTGGTTTTTTTTTTTAATTTTTATTTTTTATGTATCTAATTCAGGGTCTACAGGGTCTCACTACATACATCAGACATATCATGATCCTTCCTGTTTTGCAGCCCCCCAAGCCCTGGGATTACAGGTGTGCACCACCACGCCTAGTCTCAGACCCACCTCAGTGTGCCCCAGGAATGGGACCGGCACGACCGGCCTGCAGGCTGAACCCTGTCACCTGCATCTGGCTAAGCAGGTATTTTAGTCTGCTGAGCTATCTGGCCAGCCCCTATCATACTTGTTTGAAAAATGAAAATGATGGATCCAGGACTGATGGTTATGTTCCTTTCTATTGCTTTAACACTGACTTAATAAAAATGTTGCGCACAGCAGAAGTAGAGTAGATAATCCAAAATGAAATGCATACAGGTGTGGCTGAGCCCAATTATACATACTCCGTTGTATGGATTTTATAGGCTAAAAATACGGTTTTCCACTTTTGTGTCTGTGTGTATGTGCGCATGTATGTGTATGTATGCATGTGTGTGCATGTGCACATGTGCGTGCATGTATGTGTTTGCGTGTGTCTGTGTGTGTATTGCTGGATGTCGCTCAGCAGTGACAGCACAAACTTTCCAAGGAGCCAAAACTCTGTTGGATGAGTGGGGAAGTGATTCTTGCAAGTGATGATTGAGAATGGGTGGTCTGCACCCCCTGAGCTTCCTGCTGAGCCTATCGCCAGTGACAAAGCTGCTAGGAGACAGGGACAAGCGCGCACCCTTTTGCATGCACGCCTTTCCTCAGCTAAATGCTGCGAGCACTGCCGGAAGTTCAGCTTGCAGACGAGATCTGCTCGTGTGCACTGTTCTATAGTGCTTGAATTTATCCTACTTGAGCTTCATGGGACTCCCTCGAGACACCTAGACGTGGCTTTTAGGCTTAGAAATGAAGCAGATTAGCAGCACCGGCATGTCTCCCTCCACAGGGTAGGGGTGCGGTTGGACCATTATTTCTCTCCGCAGTGAAATTCCAAGTCTTCCTCCACACTGCAAAGCAAACCAGAACCACTAGTTTCTTTTACACAAGCTCTTTGAGTCTCTACCCCACTGGCAGATGCTGCCATATTTAAAAAGCCACCTGCACACAGGGGCTTTATTGAGGCTTTGCTTATAGGAGATTCGCACAAGAGCACAGATTTCTTCCTGTCTCCTTTCTTCCTTCCATCCTTCCTTCTGTCCTGTCTTCGTTTTTGCCTCCCTTTCTCCTCTCTTCTCATCTTCTTCCTCTATTTCTCCCTCTCATCTACCATCTGTACTATCGTCATCTACTATAAACCTGACCGACACGACTTCTGAAGAGATATCTGTACATAAAATCCAGTGTATCAGAATCAGTAAAGGGAAATCATTTATAACCAGTGTTTCTTCACGAGTCACTGAAGGCCATGTTTATTTGTATTTAAAGAATGTATTTTCGTGTATGAAACCAAGTTTTCATGAAGGGTCAAATTGCACTATATAAAAGGTGGATGATCTCTGGTTTGAGAACAATGATGTAGTGACTTTAGCAGGAAGATCTCAGTCAGGCAAGGCTCATAAAGCAAATGGCAGGACCTTCTAAAATAAAATATAGCAGGAGTGTATAAAATGCACTCCCCCCTCATGCTGAAAATCTGCTTTCTAATTAGCGTTGGTGAGCCATGTAAAATACCTGCTAGATTTCTTATAGATTTTCCTTGTTAAAGACACAATCAGATTTTCATACTGCTAATGTTATGACTTGCTCCTTGTTTTCCTTTTTCCATTTAATGAGATACATGAGATAGCTTTATTTGATTTTCCTTCAAATAATGATCTGGTTATTACATCTAGTACAAACTTGAAACGTGAGCCAAGTCTAATTAGGTCATCCTTGGCCTTCCCCTGTGTTAATACTATGTCTATACGTTCACTAAGGAACACCCTCCCATTCTACCAAGCGAGCTTACCTTCCTGGCTGCATCCCTGGTTCAGGCTTGGTCTCTTCCACTTAACCATGATGGGGCGGGAAGAGGGGGCAGGGCTCCCGGCCATGACGTCACTCGCTATAAATCCATATCCACACACCAACTTCTTGTGATGAAAAGACCTTCACTTGGAAACTGACCACTAGGACCAAGGTCCTGATGCACATGCAACTAACAGGAGAAGAGGTTCTTTGGCTGGGCCCGCAGTTTCCGACATTTCACTCAGCGGTCGGCTGGCAGCCTGGGAGGAAAATGCCAATGGAGAGGCCCGGTTGAGGAAAGCTGCTCCCCTCACGGCCGACCGGATGCACCGAGAGAGAGAAAGCTCCCATGATCCACTCTTTCATCTGAGGAGACCCCACCCAGCCTCGTGACGTGTTCGTCTATGACGTCATCGAACCCTTTGAGGAGCTTCGTGTCTCCTCAGTCTGTCTTCTTGTGGGAGTTTCTTGATGCAGTCAGGCTCACCGTCAAGTTTTGCAAGATTATACCATCTGTGAAGTTGTCTTCCTCTGTTGGCTATGAGAGGGGGCTAAGCAACTGTGGACAAGATCTTGTTGTCCCTTGTCAGGGTGAATCAACTCTTCCAAGAATAAACAGTGGAGGCTGTGGCTTTAACCCGAGATGGGTTTAGGGGCTGCAGATCCTTCCTTGATTATAGGATGAGATATCTGACTCCTAAATCACAAGCTTTCATCCTTCCTGTGTTCATAGGCATGACGTAAACTCCGTATTTCAAGGACCTGTGCTGTGAATCTTTTCATAAAATAAAAACGCCTTCTGTCAAGAGAGTTCCAAGTTACGGCGATCTGCATATGCCTTGCCTTGGTCCCTAAGGCTGCTATCTGCTTAAGGAAGAGTGACTTGCACTATTAACTTGCACTGTTTGGATGGCTGGAAGTTTGGGTTTGCTAGTAATCTCCGTAAAATAAAAATCTGTAGTTGTGCCAAGAGAGTATGTGGTGAAACCTGATTCAGTTGACACTATTGGGTAGTCATCTCGGCACTGGGCATGGGGGACCCCTTACCGAAGGGGTACGACCAGCATCGAGCCCAGCCATGCAGCTTGTTTTCAACCACACACAGAGCAAATGCGACCAAGGTGTTTCAGGATGGCACTCTTTATGAAAATGTAAGCGCGTAGCTGAAAGCACTGCTCTCCCACATCCTCAACACGGTGCGGTGCTCAACACAGTATCAGCGCTCACCAGGATTCAGCGTAGGGGTGCAGGTGATAGGTGAGATACGTCCTCTGAAGCCCTGAGCGTTATGAGGCCATCTAATGTTTATTAAGCAGCTGTGACAGGGCTCATATATTTGGTTCATTAAAGCCAGAGGAGGAAAGAGGACCAGCCTGTCCAGCTGGCACAGGGTACATGGAGCAAAATATCTCTCTGTCCCTCCCTCTCTCCTGAAAAGAAAACATTTTCGTGGCTCATTCATTCACCGTATTCATGCGTATCCTGTCTAGAACGTGATTCAACAGGAGACATCCCTGACAGCTGTCTGCTCTGGACAGCGGACATGGCTGGCTCTGTGTCATCTTTCTGTTTTTCAGCCTAGGTTGTTGTGAAACCTCTTATGGACTGTGCCTCCGGCTGCCTTCTTGTAGATGCGATGTTCTGGTGTTCTGATATATCGGTTTCTCTCTTTTTATCTTATGGATTAAAATGTGGCATAGGTTAATTTGATAAAATATGAGGGGTCAAAACCTCTCACCCAATACATTTTTTGGTCAATTGAATGAGCAGAAGATGCTCTGTCGATGTAGCTGAGTGCTCCGCCCCCTCGTGCCCCGCCCCCTCGTGCCCTTTCTCTCCCTGCGGACCTATATCCATTTCCACGTCCTGGTCTATGCTTAAAGAAATGCTGCTCGCATCCGTCTTCCCATTGCTCATATTGGTCTTGCCCCGAGAATCCAAGAAACAAATGGAAATGCCATAGGCTGCAAGGCTCAGGGGACATTTCAGTCAAGTTATTTGCTGTGTCTGGAACCTTATGGCATTTCACGCTTGGCAGGGAACACACAAAGTCCAGCTCGAAAGACATCACCACAGGGCGCCTCGAGGTGCGGTTGGCCATTCTTGTCGGCCTCCCCACAGCCTGCGCTACTTCCATGAAGCACGTGAAAGTCTCCTTGTCAACAGTGCTTCTCAATGAGAATTTCAGCCGCGTCAGTGCCAGGCGTCCCGATAGCCATCGTGTTGACTTTGTATCAACTCAATGTCGCAGCGTGAGCTATGGTCCTGAAAGTTAGACAAACCAAAGGAGGTGAATGGGAATGGCATAGTCAAGCCTGATCCGAAGTTTTACTCACTGTCCAATGAGGCCCAAATAGGTCACCCTAAAATTCCACAGACTTTTGACTTCTCCATGTGAATAGGGACCCGCTATCACAATAGGTAAGCTGTCATGGCGTTCAGCAAGAATCTACAAATTCTGCGATATTACTATGTGTCTCAGTTACTGTTCTCTCATTGCTGGGGCAAACACCCAACACTCAAGTTGAAGGAAGGAAAGCTCACAGTTACGGGAAGTTTCAGTCCATATTCAGCTGGATCTAAGACAGAGAGGCACGTGGCAGAGGGCAACCTTTCATGGGGGCAGCAAAGAGGAAAAAAGCCAGAGGGGTGAGTAGCAGCAGCTCAAGCAGCTAGCTAGCTTGTTTCCACATTACGCTGTGATGCACATTACCTGCCCCAGAGTAGGGGTAGCAGTGACACCCACAATCCCAGTGGATCATGAGTTCATCACAAACTCTAGCAGTCTGCCCAGGACTGCATGAGGCTTTGGGCAAGGGCGCAAGTAGACCGCGACCATAATATTATGTCTCTGCTCCTGTCAAGTATCAGCCTATAAGAATGTACCATTGATAGGCCTGTCCCATGGGTTCGTGCAGTTGTGTTTATAAGCAGACTTCTGTGGCATTGGTTTGGGGATCACACAGGACAGTCCTCTGTGAAAATTATGTGGCCTGGCCCTAGAAATACTTTTCAGTCCTCCAGCATTCATATTGCTCTCCGTTACAACTCTAGTACAGGATTTGGTCCTAGGAACCTGAAATCTAAGTCTAGAAATGTCTGGAGAGGCATTGATACAAAGCCCAGATGCAGACTTAACAGCAGTACAGCTGATAGAAGCCTTTTGGATGGAGCCTAAAGGTGGCATTGCATTGAAAACAGTTTGATTTTTTTTTTTAAATACAGTGTCTTAGTTACTTTTCTCTCGTTGCTGGGACAAATATCTGACACCCAAAATGAAGAAAGGAAAGGTTTATTTAGCTCACAGTTTGTGGAAGTTTCAGGTCATATTCTCAAACTCTCCAAGGTTGAGAGGCACATGGCAGAGAGCAGCAGTTCGTGGTGTCGGAACAGCGATAATGGCGACAGAGCAAGGGGAACAACCAGGGGAGCAGAGAGCAAAAGGGCGAGGATGTCTCTGTGTCTCTCTTTATGTGGTTGCATGAGGCTTTGGGGGGACAGGTAGACATAAGCCATAACATGCAGAGAGCTCCATCCACCACGCACATCAGTGACTATGTTCAGGTCCATTGTCACTAAGGTACATATTTTGCTAAACACATTTCATCACTTGAGTTGGAGTATATTTCTAATCTTTTCATTTATTTACTTGGTACAGAGTATCGCGATGCAGCTCGGACTCAGTGATCCTCCTGTCTCAGCTTCCTCAGTGCTGGGCCTACAGGTATGTGCCACCTTTCCCAGTTTTGCTGGCCAGCCTGGCATGGGGAGGGCACAGCAGGGATGAAACCCAGATCCTTGCACATACCAGGCAGCCATTTAGACCTCCAAAGTGCCTCCGCAGCCCCTGGCTTGGATGACCAAGGTGCTGTTAAACCTGCCTTATTTCTGCACATATTCCGGTGATTAGCTTTCATATCATCGTCAGAGTCAGCATGCAATTCAGAAACTTCTTCTGAAAAGGACACTCCACTGGGCTGCCAAAACTGGAATAGTTCTGCATTTCTTGGTTTTTCTCTTGATGTAGTTTTCTCTGTCATGTGTCGAGCCACTGGGAATTTGTAACAGATTAATTTGTGATGATGTTAAGTGCGTTGTCCTTGTCTCTAGTATCTTCATTGGTTTGTCTGGAGCCCATTATGGAGACAATAAAATTTATTGTGTCAGTTGCTTTGGAAAAGAAAAACAGCAGGACACTTTCTGATGTGCTACGGGGGACAGGGGGAGTCCCATTGCCTGTGTGTACAACTCAGAATGGATGCTTCCTCTCTTCAGGGTAGTGGGCAGTATGACTCCTGCCACAAACTTGAAGTTCTTGTGCCTAGCAAGTTGGGTGGTGCCTAGCGGGACAATTCTCAGTGCTGCATAGCGCCTTTGTACACAACTGGGAGAGCTAGGGACGGAAGACTCACACCTTCGCTTTCTGCCGTTACATGAACTGCTTTGGCCTGTCTTAAAGTTAGTCTGTTCACCTGGTACTACGACCTCAGAGGACTTTGGCACGGGCAGCCTTCAGTGGTGGCCCAGAGCAAGAAAGAGAAGGCAAGTTGCTTAAGAGGTCCAGTCTGGAAAGATGTTCTTGGTGAGAAAATGCCAAGTATCTTACCATCCAAGTAAGAAACAGCACAGTACTCATAGATATCCCTGAAGCTATCTCTGAAGTATTAAAAGTCCCTGGTGATCTAAATAGGAAATGCCATCTCCAAAGCCTCAAGGGAGAGCGACAATGAAAATGACAGCCCTCCATGCCTTCACACCTTTCCTAGGTCTGATGGCACGGAGGCTGAAATGCCATGAGAATGTGGGTCCGGCTGTTCAGAGAAGTTCGTCTACTAGAGACACCACAGAGAAGAAATGCATGCTAGAGTCGGCTAGCATCAAAGCGCAGCGGATGAGCTGCACAGTTCTGAACAAACTGGACAGCATGGAAGACAGACCTGTAGTTCTCCTTACAGTGTTCCATGCTAGAAACTTTTCTTGCCACGTGAGGAGACAGCTGGACCCTCTGCTGCTGCCGTTCCCACATTTCCAGCTATGAGAAGCCTCGTTTTTGTTGTTGTTGTTCTGTTTTGTTTTGTTTTGTTTTCTTTTTATCTCTCATTTTCTAACATCGGGAAGTGTCTTTCAGTGTGACCTTTGGTCAAAGCCCACCCTCCTGCTCCAGTTGTCACGCTTCGGCCTGCAGCAGGGCAGGGAGCACCGAGCCATACCATCTTGTGCTCTTTCTCTGCCTCTTACAGAGCTGCAGCAGGAAGAGTGATCATGAGAAAAAAAAAAAGGGCAGAAGTTGATGAGAGGGACCGGTGTGGCTTTGGGGGGTTCGCTTTGAGGCTGTTTGCTGGGGCTCAGGGCTGCCTTTGAGGCAGGTGTTAGAGAGACGTTGGTGTTTTCACCGATTGCCAGTTGGAGCTCGTTGGGTGAGGTCTGTCTCAGGCATCTCGCTGATTTACAAAATGCCTTCCCCATGGGTCACCTCTTAGGGCTGCTCACGCCAAAGTCCTCTGAGGTCGTACGACATGAACATACTAACTTTACGACATGCCGGAGCTGTTCATTTAACTGCAGAAAAGCATGTCCTTGTGATGGGAGGGGGAGGCCTAGGGACAGGAATTTCTGCCTGTGCCCGGGTATCTCCAGCTCTCCGAAATTTTCAGTTCACCACAGCAGATGCCACTCATTGTGTTGACGGAGATACTGAAGTTGTCAGGTGAGTAAGAACTGCCCTTCAGAATGTTCCATCACTTACGGCCTTGATCCAACATCAGGAATGTGGCTGAAGTTGTTCACGTCAGCACGCCTGCAACGGGAAGCCAGAGGCCCCGCCCTCAGTCCCTAGGAATGGCTCTTTTAGACTCCTCCTTCTGCAACTTGACCTACAGGAAACATTCAGCTGTCCTTCTGTTAGAAACTGGCAGGCCCTCCACAACCTCAGGCGTCAAAGGGTTGGGCCCCGGGAGTATCCGCATTTGGAGGGGGGCTTTGGGGAATTTATGGGATCATGAAGTTCTCATTGGATGAACGTTATCATTGGATGAACCCACTGACAAGAGTCCTAATTGGATGGCCATACTGGGATGTGACTGCACAGGTAGGGTCTCCTTGAAGGACGGAGTTGTATGCGACCATGTTCTGGAAAGACACCTCCTGTCCTTAGGCCCCTCTGTGCTTTGCTTTGTCTTTCTCATACTGCTTCATCTCCTGTTTCTCCTCCTTTTCTTTCAAGTTCCCCTCCTCCTCTTCCTCCTCCTCTTTCTCTTTTTCCCTCTCTCTCTCTCCCTCTACCATGAGATAAACAGCTATACTAGACTGTTACGGTGTGTGTCTGAGGGGGGATAGCCTGAGGCAGACAGCCTGAAGGTAATATAAGAGAGACAGAGAAACAGACTCCCGCTCTGTTGCTCTGTAGCCGTTGTTGCTATTCCACCCTCATGAACGGTAGCTCTCTGCCATGTGCCTCTCTGCCTTGGAGCCAGCCAGGCATGGACTGAAACCTCCAGTAACTGTGAGCTAAGTAAATCTTCCCTTCCTTTATTTTGGGTGTTGGGTATTTGTCCCAGCAATGAGAGTAGAGTATCTGAGACACAGACCCACCCATTCCCCAGCTTTTCCACATCCAAAAGACAAGTATGCAGGGGACCATGAACTGAAGCTATGAGCCAAAACAAATCTTTTCGCTTTTTAGCTTGTTTATCTCGGGCATTTTATCACACCAACAATGAGCTGACTAATACATATCCTCATGCCACAAGACTCTTCCTTGGGGTGACCACACCTTATGGCTAAATGTCACTGATTCAATCAGACTTCCCAGAGCTTACGGTTTTGTTTGTATGTGTCAGCAGTGGACAATGAAGACGGGGAAACACAATAGGATCAGCTGGTCTTATTGTAAGTAACAAAAGCATATTTCCAGAAATTTCTCTGAGTAACGCGGGGATGCGCACCCCTGCAGTCCTCAGTTTCCTGCAGCTAATTTCCTACAACAATTGCCGAGGACTGATTTTGCAGTTGGAGGACTGGATTTAAACGTTTTTTTCATGGAAATTGTTCGTTTTGAGAAGAACAGTCAGGTCTCAACTTATACACACTTTTCATTGTCTCATATAGTTGAGTAGAACAAATTACTGCCACTCCAATAATTTTCAGATGCAGATTTCAAAAAGTGTTTTTATGCCACGTGGAATGATGTAAGCCCACTGGGCAAACCCATTGCAGATTAAATTAATAGCCCACAGACATCACCACCCAGTAAATTTCTCTTTCTTTTAAATTTTATTATTATTATTATTATTATTATTTTATGTGTTTGGCCGTTGCCCGCTCTCACTACACAGCTCACAGTTGAGGAGAGCCTCCTGCTTTCAGCTTCCCCAGCGCTGGGACTACAGGCACGTGCCACTGCATGTGCCACTATGCCCGGACTGCGTACCAGTTTCAGTATGCCCTGGGAGCAGGGGTGGCACGGCCTGCGGTGCCAGGAGCCAAACCGTGGTCCTTGCACTTGCCTAAGCAGGTGCTTTAGCCCACAGAACTATCTCGACAGGCCAGTAAATTTCTCTTTGAAATTGTGGTGTCTCACGTAGCCAGGAGTCCACCGAATAGAAGCAAGTGCACTATTCTTCACACAAAACACATGGCGGTTTCATCCTGACGGGGGGGCAAAGCTGCCTCTCTATCTCGAAATCTGTTTTCTGAATATTACTATTCCCTGGTGGTTAGGACATTTTCAGGGGCTCGTGGCTTCTCCTTGAGTCAGCTGTGTGCATCAGCACTCGCTGGAAGCCCTCTTAGTACTTCAAGCAAAACTTGGCTAACAGATAGCATCGCAACTCAAGAGGTTTCGAGCCATGGCAACCCAGTCCTACGCTCCTGCTTTGCTGGTGCTGCCTTGAGAAACTGCATCACCACTTTTAGGGCTCTCATGTCAGCAAAGTTACTTCTGGCAGGAGGGGCGAGTGAGATAGCTCAGCGGGCTAAGCGCCTGCTCTGGCAAGCGCAGGATTCGGGATTCAAACTTCGGTCCCGCATTCCACCCAGCTCCTGACCCCGGGGCGCTCTGAGCCAGTGAAGGAGTCTGCGCATGGTGGGGGCTACCTGTAATCCCAGCTCTGGGGAGGCTGAAAACAGGAGGATCATAATGAGGAAAAAGTTTCAGCTGCATAGTGAGAACCCATACCAAATAAACAAGTGAAAAAAAAAAAAATTACTTCTGGAAAACTCCAAAGCCAAAATTCTTAGAGGCTGTAAGATACTTGGTTAGAACATCCCTCAGGAACCCTCAAATTCCATCCAAGAACAGAAGCACTCTTACCTTCTCTTGGCAGACACTTTGTTGGCGTCCCTCAAGTACTGTATTTCTTAAATTGACTTGTAAATTTGAGTTTATTGATTATGAATCAAGATATAGTTTTCTCTTCTGCATAATTTTAGCTGTTTATTGTTAAAGAGAGAGTCTCACATTTTGGTAATTTGAGACTTCAAACAAAATCACAGGTGAAAAAAAAAAATCACGGGTGGGTGTGCTTCACGGCTCGGGTCTTCCAGCTGCAAAAGAAGAAAGAGATGAGCTTCAAAATGGAACTAGAATGAAGATCCCCTAGTCGCCTGCATATGACGCGTCCATCGCAAGCACGATTCTGTACAATGAAACTGGGTCTCTTAGATACGTGGTCTCTGCCTTCTCTGTGGACATAGAAATTAATGCAAGATCCATAGAGAACATTTTTTTTTTCTTAGCAGGCTAGCGCAGGGGCTGTAGAATAATTAGCTACCCTGGCTTGCATAATTTGTTCCTCTACTGCGATAAAGGCATCCATCATTCTTCCTCATGCGTCCCTTTCAGGCAACACAATGCATGCTGTCTAAATGTTTCCTGAGGCCTGTTCTGGTTGGAACTACCACAAAGCATTATCCCTTCTCTTCTGTTAGAAGAGTGGGTGTTTCCTAAGGACGGCCGGCCCGAGGTTTACAAAGGGAGCCTGGAACGGTGTTTTTGGCTGTGGGGTAGAGTTAGATGAGTCGTAGGAAGATTTGCACTTGTTCTTGCTTTTTTTTTTTTTTTTGTAACCAG
>PVJA010035112.1:0-22051 GCA_004027025.1 Myocastor coypus
TGAAGCATTCTTTAAATATTTGTACATTAAGCCTTGTCAGAGATATAATTTACAAATATTTTCTTTCCTCTCATGGGCTCTGTTTTGGTACACAAAAGCTTTAGCTACCGGTGTGGTCTGATCTGTCTACATATTCATTTACTGCTTTCAGGGTCATATCGAAGAAATCACTCACGAATCTCAGATGATGAAAATTTCCCCTAGATCTCCTGAGAGGAAAAAGTTTTAGCTCTTAAACTTGTAGTTTTGACTCACAAAGGTAATCTTTGTGTATGGCATCAGATTCAATTTCATTTTGTGTGTGCTGGTATGTACTTATTTCAACATTATTTGCTGAAAAAAAGGAATGCCTTATGAATTTGCACGTCATGCTTGCTTAGAGATAATACCTATCTCTGTCCAATTCCAACTTTAATGAACATACAACTGAAACCAGCATCAGTGTATAGACACGCTAGAAACAGTTCAGGTTATTTTGACACATACACATCTGTGCATTAGCTCACCATGAATACAAAAATTTCATGATAAGAACCAGTATGCTGCAGGATAAACTTATGCAGACAAAGTATTATATAAAAATTTTGAGATTGTATTTTTTTAAGCTTTTCTGAACATTTATTACAAGATCCCAACAGCGCTTTATTTTTTCTTCTCAATATCCTGCTCTGCGGCTTCCTTGGCTCTCTTCGCCCGGATGCTGAAGAGCCTGGCGTGGGTACAGGCCATGCGCAGACTGGCGAATGCCTTGGAGTTCTTTTCTTCCTCTGTGAAGACCCTGGCCTTCTTCTTGTAGACGTTCCTGACGGGCATCGTAGGTCCTGTCAGCTGGGTGGCCAATTTGAGTTCTTCACAGAGCTGTCTCCCTTTTGGGGGGCCGATGGTTCCTGGGGAAGAGGAGTTTGGAGCGGTACCCTTTCAGCCACTGCCCGTTGGCCTGCAGAGACTTGGCCAGTTTGTTCCACCGCCTTGGGTCCACCGAGATGCCAATCAATGGTCAGGGCCACCTTCCTGTGAATACCGGCCACCGCAGCTCCTCCAGACTGAAGCCGCTGCAGCTCAGATCTTGATGTGGTACCGCACCATGGGACAGCGGGCGATGGGCAGATGGATGCGGATGCAGATGCGGATGCGGGGCGTGGGGCGTGGGGCGTGGGGCGTGGGGCGTGGCAGCGCGGTTTTCCCTGCCGGGCCTTGCCCCTGCAGCTCTTCCGACCTGGCTGACTGAACCACGTGGTCACACGCGGCTGCCAGTCCTTGTGGACGTGGGGCTTCAGGGTCACGCCGTTCTGCGGGGCGCCGTGATGGCCTCTCAGGCTGCGGATCTGAACTGCCCAGATCGTATCCTTTGCAGAGCAGGCTCCCAGCTGCAGAACCTCATTGGCCATGGTCTGAGCTCCTCCAAGGGAAGCATGGATGGTGTTCTTAGGAAATGCTACGCCGCGGGGTGGGTGCTCTCCTTGATTTTAATATTGGTAATTACTGTGATAAATTAAACATCAGTTTCACTACATTGAGCTACATTTTACAATAGTTAGTTTATGGTTACCATACAAAACCGCTGTTCCTCTGGTTCAGAAACTATACTCGGAAGCAATTATTCAAGAAAGTAACTGGAAAGACTCATGTTACAATGAAAAAATATGATATATGTATAAATCATGAATTAAAGATAAGTATCGCATTTCACGGCACTTTTTTTAATCTGTGGAAATATCTTCAGAATAGCCTGAAAGCACTCTTTTTTGCGTCTTCAATGCAAAACAACAAGAAACCTAAATACAGAAGAAAAAAAAAAAAAAAAAAAACATTTGATATTTTCAAGAACATTGTAAAATTTCATAGACCTGAATGCTATTGCAATTTTTTTGAAGCGTAAAATTTGGTTTCATATCAATGCATTTTTGGACTCATTCAGCCCTAAAATAAAATGCATATCAATTTAAATACTATTTTTAACAAAGTGGCCTTTGTATTATATAATTTAAAGGAAATTAAGCAGCACTATTTTTCTACTGTATAGGAAGAAGTCTGCATTTCTCCTTATATTTCAAAATTATTGTACATTAAAATTTTAAATATTTTAGAGTACAAAACTACAATTTTAGATAAATGGTACTTGTATTCTTTGTTGATATGCTAACATAAAAGAAGATATTTCTTTTCAATTCAGCTTTTATCACACATAATACAGAAATGAACAAAATGATTTAAAGAAACTTGAAGACTTTCAAAGCTATAAAAAATTGAAAAATGTTGGGTGGTATAATTATGTCATAGTTTAATTATAATTTTCTGAATGAAAGCTAGTAATCCACTCACGTGTTTCATATTTTATAATGTGCCAACAGATCTGGGTTTCATTGGTAGAGCTCTGTTAATTTGAATATTCTCACACTATAAACTTCAGATAAAGAGCAAATTATTCAGTGGCCCTGAGCGACCCCTAAAGAAATAGAAGAGAAGAAGATAGAGATATTATCAAGCAGCGAGGTAGTGCAAAATCACTTCAACTCAGGGTGTGAGAGCAGGTATTTTATTGCTAATGGGAGGGTGTGCATATTGCATTACAATTTTTATCAGAAAAAGTATCATTAAACTGTGTTTTAGAAGCATTTTTGATACCAGCCTTTCTAGAGTATCTTCCTACCATTTCAAATTCAGCTGTCCTCCTTACTGTCAATTACCATTTTGGTTCTGAATTGTAATGTCCACACATTTATCCCAGAAACTCTTACACACCAGCTAGATCTTTGTTGTAGTAATCATGGAAAGATGAGGGCCCAGAAAAGAAAAAAAAAAAAAAGGAGGAAAAGATGAGTTTGAAATGTAATGGAGATTGGTTAGAATATAAGAAAAAGTGGTTTGAGAGAATAAGAATAGATTTGTCACTCTCATGCCAATCTAAAATCACACCTGTCAAACATTATGCTTAACTCACTAATTAATGCAGGAACCACTGATATTACAATTATGGTTTGCATCTAATTGTCCCCGCAAAGCCTCATGCAGTCATGGGGCAGGGACTTCTAGAGTTTGAGATTAATTCATGATTAAGACTAGGATCAAGGGTTTTAGTACTTCTGGGATTCTGGGTGTGAGTACTATACCCAGCCTGGAGCAGATGGCCTGAATGCAATTTAGGGGAGACAGACTTCCTCTCTGTAGCCACTGTTTCTGCTACTCTTTCCTTTTTCTCTCTGCTTTTTGCCATCGCCATGAATGGTGGCCCTCTACCATGTGCAACTCTGCCTTGGAGCCAGCCGAGTATGGACTGAAACCTCCAGCAACTGTGAGTTAAATAAACTTTTCCTTCCTTCATTCTGGGTGTCAGGTAAGTGTCCCAGCAACGAGAGAAGAGTAATTGAGACAACAATCCATTTAAATAAAACTTCAAGAATTACACACAAATAAAGAGTAAATATGTTGGCATAAGTTTATAAGTCATTGTAAAATTGACATCTCATAAACAGGAGGGAAAAGTCAGTTTAATTAATCCCGGAGAAAATGTCTTCCCTTGACAGTGGGCAGAAATCATGTGCATTATTATTAGTTATAACTTCCAATAATTATGAAGTAGTGCAAAAGCAAGGAAAATAACAGCACCTAAAGGACCAAATAACAGCTATTGCGAAGTTCTGAGAAGGGCCTGGTTCTACGCTGGACATACCCGCTGCCCAGCATGTCCAGCTCCGTGTAAACAGTTTGGGATTTAAGACTCTTCAGAGCATCTAAACACTGATAAATATGCTTTAGGATTGAAGTCTAGTAATCAGGGTTTTCTGAGAAAAGACAGAACAAAGCTTAAAAGAGTCCTAAGGTCTCCTGACCTGTTTCTGCCAAATAGGACACAGTCCAGAATGAGAAAAATGTAAGCTTTCAAATCAGGCTGTTGAAGTTCAAATTCTAACCCCATTACTATCTTCTCTCTTTGAACAAGTTATGCTCTTCCTAGAAACTCAGTTTCTTTACTGCTAAAATGAAAAATCCATTAATACTTCATATGCAGGATAGTTAAGAGAATTTAATACAGTAATCAAGTTGTGTGTCTGACCTACTACAAGCAATCAGTAAGTACTATCCATGCATGGTAGAGAAATGATTAATATTGGTAGTCTTCTTATTAAGAGTACATCTTGATGGAAGATTGTATCGACCCACAATTTTTTTTCTGATCACAGCATTTTCCCAGTTCTCTGTCATTTTCGGTCACACCCACTGTCAGCCCCGTCACTGTAAGAGCCAATCACCAGAGTGGCAGCTAGGGGTATAATAAGAAGATTGGATGTGAAAAATAGCAGAATAGGCCGCCCTGTAATATGTCACATTAGCCTACTGATTGTTTTGAGCTAAAGACAATGAAGAAGAAAGGGGTACAAGAAAAACTCTGTGCTCTCCCCCTATTTGATTTAAAGCAGAACACAAATTTATGAAGGTGCCTCCTTTTCCTGTCCACCAGGAAGTACAGAATTTAATTGCTAGAGATGACACTGAACTCTTCCAGCCTAGAGAGCACCAGTAGGATCCATGATCTTTATAACTTATCCTCCATTAGTTTTCTTTCTTTATTTATTTATTTATTTATTTTTTTCTTGTTACAGAACCTTTGTTTGTTTATTCACTCATTTTTATGGCCGACTCAGCCCACCCCGAGGGCAGGGCTGGGGCAGCATGTGGTGCCGGGGATCGAACCGCGGTCCCTGAAGCTGCCCAGGCTTTCCCAAACTGGCGCTTTAGACCACTGAGCCATCCCGCCAGGCAATGAATTAATTAATTCATGTATTTAAATATTTGGTACAGGGTCTCACTACATACTTGGACTCTTAGTGAGCCTCCTATTTTCAGCCTCCCCAGTGCTGGGATTACAGGCATGGGCCACCACGTCCAGACTCAGTGGCCGGCTCAGCATGCCCGGGGGCAAGGCCCATGCCACATATGGTGCCAGGGATCAAACCCTGGTCCCTCCACTCACCTAAGCAGGCACTTAGTCCACTGAGCTGTCTTGCTGGCCCACACGTATATTTACTTTCCAACAATTTGCTGCCCTGGAAATTCAAAGTCCTTCTCCTTTATCTTATCATATTTCTAAAATGTATTATTGTCTCAAGATATATAAGACACTACTCAAACTCACATGCTAACCACCCATGCAAGGTACTCACTGCCATGTCCACATGTGTTATGTATGTTAAGCAGTAAACAGTTCAACTATTTAAGTACAAGTTTACCAAAAATTGCATATTTTTTCGTTAACTTTCTCTGATAATAACAGGAAATATTAAAAAATGGCAACTTAATCAAATTTGTTTAGTACAAGAATCAACTGGTGGACATGACACCTGCCTGACAGCTGCTTGGGATAATTAGTACATACACAAGCGTGCTGCCTGAGTGATGGTGGAGGTAAACTGTTAAGTGTTTAATAAGCTTCTGTTTTTCTCTTGTGAAGCTGTTGATTGAATTTATAAGATCCCAGCCAATGGAACCAAAAAGAGGCAGGTACAGCAGGCGGGAGCAGTGACTTCCCCATGTGTCCCATGGAAGTCTGGTGTCAGTACTTTATGTCTTTCTGACATCTCAAGTGTCATAAGATTTATCACAGTGGTGAATACCATCCAGATAGAGCCATGCTTTGATACTACATCCCCAAAAGCATTTCTTGGTTTGGTAATCAAACACGGGTTTCTGTCTCAGTGAATGTACAACCAGAACACATGGTCAAATAATAAAAGAATGAAGAAATACTCAACACTTGTAGTGAAATACTCAACACTTGTAGTACGTAAGGGGAATGCTGGGATTACTGCGAAGCCATATCTTCCTGAAAAAAGAAAGCAGGGAGATTTGACAAGGGCTACTGTATGTATTCAGACAGGATGGTGCGCATGCGCAAGGTTTGAACACACATTTCTCAGCGTGCCCAGCATAAGTTGTACGTTTTCAGGCATATTCAGTGTAGGTCACAGATTACATGTTTAAGAAGGAAAAGTCGTGGACGTTTTCCCAGGTATGCTCAGTTCATAGAGCACAGGTTCAAAAATGGATGACAATAAATATAATAGTTGTGACCATGCTTAATTTAGTATTATGAATTGAGTCACCGAAAAGAAGGCATCCAAGTGACTCGGTGCCCCTGCTTGGTTGTTTATAAGCTTCCCAGAATTTCAGATGAAACAACAAGAACAACTTTAAAAGTACCTTAACAATCATACAAGGGACCAGCAAGGGGTTTGCCCCCTCGCTGCCTTGTTTTTTCTCTTATAGCAGATATTTGCTGAGCAAATGAATTCCAAAATTTTGTAAATTCTGTCGTATAGGAAAAATAAGCATTCTCTGGTCAATGTAAGAGCACATTAACTGGCCATGCTGAGTAAGCGAGGTTGCTCGAAAGATTAAAAAAGACTAAAGCAAGTGCAGTCATTTAAGCAGAGAGTACACAGTTGCTTTGATACTTGTGGTCAACTCCAATAACAGGTTTTCAAGTAATTAGGAAGTGATACAAGCATAGACTGGCTATAAATGAAAATTGAGTCGAGATAAGGAGCTTATGGCTTTTTTCTTTACATTTGACTGTGCTCCCAGCTTTGTGTAATGAATTACTTCAGTTCTGCACCAAAGTAAAAGTCCCCAAAACATCACAAAAGCCTCCAGGATGCCCTTTAAAAGTCTGAAAAAAAGGAAGCTATGTCAACCTAGGAGGGAATATAAATGTTTTAATTTAAAATTTTCATTCTCTTTCATGCTACTGAGTTGAAATAGCAAACATTTTCCTACTCAATGAGGCAGATAATACTGTTCTCATAGTAGCAATGCAGTTGAGGAGTTATAGAGCATCTGGTAACTAAAGAACTGTAACCAGTACAATAGAAAGTCCTATTTTCCCTCATGGTGAATGTAGGAATGTTATTAGACTAAGACATCCTGGGAGGTTATGAAGGTACTTACTCCCCAATTTCTATGATAATCACCTTTTGGAAGTAAGTGTAAAAAATTATACAGTGCTCAATGGGCTTTCTTCCAGAAGTTCCATACCACAGATTTGAGAGTTAAATGGCCTGTGTTTCAGTCAATCTGAAATCAATCGACACTTCCAGTCTTTTTGGCCTCATCATAATAAGTCTCCTCACTGGACTAAAGCAAGTAGTGAAAATGAGAAAAAAAAAAAAAAAAGGCTGCAAATTCAAAAAGGAAAAAATACTCTTAAAACTGACATGCCAACAAATGAGAGCTAAAGAACTCTGTAAGCAGCTAACTCAGGAAATGTACAATTGCGTACATAGAGCTGCGTTTCCCTAGTGGCTGTAGACGATGATGTCCCCAGTATAACAGGAAATAGAGAAGACACTGTTGCAGGCTTGATGTGGAAAGTAGGTGAGGATTTAATAACTAGGCTTCACCAGATGCCACTGTCCCTTTACCAAGAACTTTTGCTTCCTGCTCCTCTTTCTCCCATATTCTACCAAATCTTACACTTAACCGTGTGTCATGAATATTCTTATGAGACAAATGCTTGATTATAGGCTATTAGGCATTTATTCATGATAGCTAATACACCACAGGAATGATGATACTAAGGTGGCATTTATGACATCAAAACAGTTTAATAAAAGAAACAGGATGAGAGCAGTTTAAGCTGAGCCTGAAATTATGCCCTGTAGCTATCTTCTACATTTTTTTATTTTGAACTCTGTTTAGAAACCCAGAAGAACTGACAAGTTAACCACTTCTAGGTGTTTAGCCAGAATTGTCAACTACACTTGTAGCTGCAGTTGTAAGGCAAAACCCCAGCTCTGGGGATCCCAGCAGCTTAGCCATGTGTCCCAGTGGTAAAAGGTGAAAAGGAGCTTTAATTAGCATGGTCATGGTGGGAAGCAGAGGTAAACAGGTTCAAGATCACTGTCCATGGATTGATAGAAATGTAGAAGTTTTATGGAAAAGAGGAACATAGTCAAAGTTTGGAAGTTTACACAGCTAGCAGGTAGGTAATCCTGGTCAGCAGTGGTCTGGTTCATTGGTCTCTCAAGACTGCTTCTGTAAGGTTCAATAAGACCCATCATCATGTGTGTGTGTGTGTGTGTGTGTGTGTGTGTGTGTGTGTGTGGATGTGTGTGTGGTGTATTGGGAGCATATTCACTTTCTATTCTGAAATAATGGTACCCCCTCTGAGGGACAGTCTCAGGTTCAATCATGTAGGATAATATCTCTTGCTTCTGGGGCAACAGGTTGGGCGACCTTACAGTGGAGTGGTCTGTGAAGCTCTACTTTTTTCTGGAGTCCAAGGTAGCCGCAGAACTAGAACAGTGACTGTTAAGATTTCTAGACTCTCCAGTGTCTAGAATTGGATGTCAGAAAAGCTGTCAACTGGGAGTCCTCGCAAATCCTGAAAGTTTCAGTTCCTTTTTCTTCCATTGCTGTCTCCAGTCTTGAAGGGCAGTGACAGGCCAGGTAAATCTAGGGCTGCTAAAGTTTTGTAATTCTCCTTTAGTGATTAGCATGCCTGGCACAAGGCTTGGCACTGTTCTGAGCCTGAAATTTTAAGGTAATAAGGGAGCCATAAAATGGGGGCGGAGAGGCCAAGCTTCACCCTGCTGTAGTGGTCAACTGTTGTCAACTTGAGTAAGAAACCGGTCCAACTGACCAGCTTAGCACAGCTGTGGGTACAGATGATTGGGAAGACCCATCCTGGATATGCATGGCACCAACCATGGGTTTATAGCCAGGGTGGAATAAAAAGGGAAAGAGAAGTCCAGTTTTCAGCTGCTTTGGAAGAGCTGCACTCTTCGCCATTGCTATTGAATGTCCATCTCCAGGGCTCCAGGGCAGACCTCAGCTTCCTGTCATGGATTCCCAGAATGCATCTCGTTTCTCTTTTCCAACTCCTTCAACTGTTGCCTGATAGCATGCACATGCAGCAGTGAGGTTTCTGGATCACATGATTTATTTTTAATCATTTGAGAAACCATCATAACATTTCCTGCAGCAGTCAGGCCATTTTTTTTCTTCCTTTTCAACTAGATACAAGGATTCCAATTTCTCTATCTCTTCACTAACACTTATAATAGCCATCCCGACATGTATGAAATAATAGCCCTTGTAATTTTAAAGATTTACATTTTCAAGACACCTTTCTAGATCAACTAATGTATAAACACCACCTATCCTTTCACTGAATTACTGTGTCATATTCTTGCAAATATAATATTTGTCAAGTGATGATGCAACAGAATAAAATGCTTAATGATTTCCAAAGACTCAGGAAAAATTATTAATGAGTCAGGCACTGAACTCGTAACTATGAGTCCCTCGCCCATTCATGTAGTTCTTGGAAGTACAAACTGCTGACTTTTGTGTTCTGCTGTATTCTTGTGTATGCATGTGTGCTTGTATGTGTGTTACAGTGCTTAATATAGATGTTGTTCAATTTTTATGAGGAATATACATAGTGATGTGTATGCATGCACATATAATTCTGTCTCTATCACTCTTCTCTCATTTGTGGGACAAATACCCAACATTCAAAATGAAGGAAGGAAAGGTTTATTTAGCTCACAGTTACAGTCCCTGGAGGTTGCAGTCCATACTCAGCTGGCTCCAAGGCAGAGCAGGGCATGGCACAGTGCAATCTCTCATGGAAGCAGCAAAGAGGAAGAGCAAAGTGAAGTAGCAGCAGCAATAGCTGCAGAAAGCAAGTCTGTCTCTCTTACATTGCATTCAGCCTGTCTGTCCCAGGTTGGGTGCAGTAATCGCACCTAGAATCCCAGCAGCATTTATATTCACAATCCCCGAAGCACTCACACCCATAATCCCAGTGGATCATGAGTTAATCATGAACTCTAGAAGTCTGCCCCATGACTACATTAGACTACTGGGGTCCAGTAGATGCAAGCTATAACAGTTCATATAGAAATTATTCTTTCCAAGACTCTTCAATGAAAGTGAAACTGAAGAGAAATTATATTTAGTTGTAAGTTACCATATAATATCACTTCTTGATAATGTTTCAAGAAACTGTAAACACTCAAGTTAAAGCAAGGAGAGGAAGTCCATAGAAATAACAACAATTTTTCAAAGTAATTTAATGAATTTCACAAAAAGCGCTGTTTTCATTTAAAAGATGTTACCTGGATGATATGTGTGTAACACTTGATTAAAGTTATATAACATCCAGAAAAAACATTAAAATTCCATAAAGATGATTCAAATATATTGCAGTGTAATTTTCACAAAGTAAAATCATGACTTTCATGAACTTTACAGAACTCACTTTATAAACCAGGAAGCTGTTTAAACCAGTTTAGACTGGTTCAAGGAAAATTTAAACCAGTTCAAGAATACTCAGTGATCTGCTGGACATCCACACACCAGTGTGCACACGTGCTCAAAGCTGGAGGGAAATGCCTTAATAAGATGCTTGAGTCACACAGAAAGTTAGTGATGTCTTGTAGGGCAAATGTTCACTCATTTCTCTGGCAGAAATTATTTCCATTTTTATTAAATAAAAGCCTATAGAGTAATGCATGGGAACGTCAATTCATAGTGTCCACAAAGTCCAGGCAGCATCTTTCTATCTGCAGTTCTGAAGGAGTAATCCTTGGGCCATTGGCACATGGCCTTACAAGGTACTGGGTTAGAAATGAACTCCCTCCAGCTCCACGCCGCCGGATCTCCCAGAACCAGAAACCAGCTAGGGCCCACAGCTCACAGTTGTGCGCAGAAGCTTGAGAAACTTTTCTTTAACAGACCTTTGGGTCACCGTGTACTGAGGGGGATGCTGAAAGGGGCACAGTGCCCAGCTTTATGCCTTGCTTTCATTCCACTAGGTTTTTTTCTGTAGACGATAAAAACATCAATACTTTGGACTCTAGTTTTTCCAGATTCCAGAAAAGCATTCTGAGGCCATTTGTACAACTCAGGCCATTTTCTGTCCCTGACTATAGATACCTTTATTAGAAAAGTCTCAAATATTAAATATGTAATTCACGTATAAGTTATGGAGAATTTACAAATAATTTGTGAAGAATTTAGAAAGATGAGAGTAGTATGCCAATGTATATTAGAGTCCACAAAGCTTTGTATTTGCCATGTGAGGCCTCTGAAAACTTAGACGAGATCTCATTTCATCGTGCTGGTAATGTATTATTTCTTCTGCATAATAAATGTTGTTGTTAAATGAATAGTTAACATTGGCTCTTTTGTTGCACATTTGTAACAAAATTATAGTTTTGTAAAGTGCACTGACAGCACCAATTTCAAATAATCTTTACAACTTTGTTCTGCTTTCATATACTATTTTCAAACAGTACTAAGGTGTCTGAGGGAAAAAACTTCTACTAGTAGCACATTCTATTTTACGCTGACTCTCCCAAATCCTTGTAGTGACCTGTTGTTTTGAAAGTTAGCAGCTGATTGGAAAAAGCACACACACACTAAAGTGTTCCCACAAACTGTGTCTATGAGACTGATTAGCATTTTAGATTTTTCTGTATCTGAAATTTACAGAATTAAAACATAATTTCTCTGGATAGCCAGGGGCATGACATTTGTCTGGCAAACTGAGAGGAAAACAAAACTACATACATTTATTTTTAAATATTCTCCTTTTAACCGCATGCATGCTTATTGTAGAATATGTAGAAAATACAAAAACATCACCATTACTCATATTTCTGCTTCAGTAACAGCCACAGTTAATTAACTTCACATGAAAAGATACATTTATATTGATATTTTATGATAATTTAGCTCTTAAAAGAACACTGGCAGAATAATTTCTTAGCTGAAATACTGACTGAAATAAACATCAAGTAATAACTTGCATTTTAAAATATTATGGCAAAGATATTCTCAAAGTTCAATGAGCATGAATAAAAATTCTGAAGACGTCAACAAAAAATGACTTTGTCAGACCATTACATCTTTATTTTGTTTAGCCTAATTTGGCCTGATAATTATAATTTTAACCATTAGCTTATTCATTCACAGGTACTGGGAAAAAAAAATGTATTCACTACACCAAGGGCAAAAATATTATTTCCTATCGCCCCCCAAGCAAGCCACCTTGAAAAACAGGAGCCATAGAAGAGATAGAACAAGCTTACAACAGACCTGGGCACAAAATAAAACATCATTGTCATGTTCAACATTCAAAGAATTTCTTTAAAGATATACGGGCTGACTGATAAAGCCCGCGGAGGAATGCAGAGCCTTAGTCTGCTGGCTCTGTGCGGGCGCCATCAGCCCGGAGGAGCGAGTCAGCCAGCCCGCTGAAAAACCGCGCAGGAATTTGGAAAGTCCCAACTTGAATGGCGCCAGAGCACGCAGCACAGCCCCATCAGAAAAATTAAAGTGAAAGTTTAACATTAAAGTGGATCACGGTAGTCCTTTCAAGTCCATCTTTTAAAGGTGGTCACCACATGGTTGACTGTGAGCTTCCACCGGATACACTGACAGGCCCTTCAATTACTTTTGCAGGTCGAGGGTGGGTCCTACGTGGGAAGGAAAAGCTGAAGACGGTCAAGGAACCAAAGGCGCTTGCACTGGACTTGTGAACCCCGTCCCTCATTTGTGAATACAAAAATGCAGATAAAGAAAGTGGGTATGTTTCAGAACACAAGTGGAATAAAGGGATACGAAGAGTTTCTTTGGCTTACATTCCTTTGATGTTTGTCCCTGACTTGTGTTCCTAAACTGTGGAACAATCAGCGCTGGTTAAGGAATAGTTTTTCTTAATAAATTGGTTGACAAATTTGTCATTCTTTTTGGCTATTCAGCAATTGTAAACGTTCTGTGGAAATTTTGGGAATTTCTTACCTTTGAGCTTCATCAAAGTAGAAGCCATACGTTTGTTTTCCCCTTTCCATTGTAGGTAAAATTTTATCAGCTAAAAATTCAGATTTGAGGGGAGCTGGGGAGATAGCTCCGTGGCACAAATGTCTGCCTGGCAAGTGCCAGATCGTGAGTTTGAACCCCAGTCCTCCCCCCCCCCCCAAACACACAAAATAATTTGTATTTGAAACTTCAGGTAAATCCCTACTAAAGTTATTTTTACAAATAAGTATGTTTAATATGCTAAAGGTCAAGCTAAAATGGTATCCTTTGCTTCTATCTGTGTGTTTATATTTAAAGGGCCTTATAAACAGAACCGCAAAAGGCTCAATGGAAGTCTGTAAGAGAGGGAAGAAAAGGGATCAGGGAGATAGCTCAGGGATACATGTGTCTGCCTGGTGAGTGCAAGGTCCTGAGTTTGATCCCTGTTTCCACAAAAAAAAAAAAGTGAAATGAATAAAAATAGTTATATCAAGATAGCCATTAACACATTTATATCAATAAACACTTTAAATGTGAACATCAATTAAAGGATGGAGATCATAAGAACTGGTTTAAAAAAGTCTATAACAACTCAATTATAAATAACATCTGGGGGGCCCGGAAGGATGGCTCAGTGGTCTAAAGCGCCTGCTTAGGAAAGCTTAGGCGGCTGCAGGGACCGCAGTTCAAGCCCGGGCACCACATGCTGCGCCAGCCCTGCCCTCAGGGCAGGCTGAGCCGGCCATAAAAATAAATAAATAAACAAACAAAAGTTCAGAAACAAGAAAAAATAAAATTGAAATAATAATAATAATAAAATTAAAAAAATAAATAAATAACATCTGGGTGAATAAAGAAGCCTCTGAAAAATTGAAAGAATATTTTTAATTGAATGAAAACAAAAATACAGCTTGGCAATGCTGATGAGGTATAGCAATACAGTATTCAGAGGGAAATTTTTGGCATTAAATACTACAAAATTTTTTTTTTAAATTAAAAGCTCGAGAAGCTAGCAGAAAAGAAATGCTTTATACCCAAAGCAATCAGCAGAAGAAATCATCAAGATGAGAGACAACAAAGTAAACAGTCAACAAATGTAAATTAGCACAGTATAAAACAACAGTAAAATAGAACTACCACCTGATCCAGCTATCTCATCACTGGGTATGTCCCCAAAGGAAATAAAAATCAGTATTTTTGTTTTCGTTTTTATTTACTATTCCACTCCATTCCATCCCATTCCATTCCCTTTCCTTTTTTTTTTTTTTTTTGTAATCTTTTGGCTGGCCTTGAACTCACCTTCCACGTTCACTGTAGCACAGTTCATACTAGCTAGAAAACTCGAAGTGGGCATCTCTCAACCAACGAGTGGATAAGGAAAAGGTGTCGTAATGACACAATGGCATGACACTCAGCCGTAAAGAGAATGAAATCCTGTCAGTCGTGACAACATGGCCGGGACTGCATGCAAGAGGCCATGTACCAGAAGACGAGTGCCACGTGTGAAATTTTAAAAAGTGAGTTTCAGAAGTTGAAAGTAGAATGTTGATGACTTTAGGCAGTGACCGGCTTGGGACCTTTACAGGAAAGGTTTGATTAATTCACATGATTGAAATTCAGATTTTCACAAAAGATCTTCTATAGTGTTTGAATGTTGGTCCCGCCAAACATTCTTAAGCTGCGACCTAACCTTCAAAATGGTAGGAAACTCACTCAACTCCCCGGAGTGGGATTAGTTTTTAGAAAGGCGCCTTACGGGGACCCCGTGTTTTCCAGCCCTGCCAAAGGAGCCTTCCCTTAAGCAGTGTGAAGCTCAGCAGACTGAATCAGCTGGCTTGCAGATGTCAGGGGCCCCAGCTCCTAAAACTAAGTAGTAAATTTAGGCTGCATATGGAGTATTCAGACTATTTTGTTATAGCAGCCAAAGGGACCGAGATACTATTAAAAAGGGAGTCTTCCTTACCGTGGATATTTTCTGAAAAGCGTGTAACTTAGGTCTCCACAAACACCTATGACTTGTTCTCTTAGAAGCCTACAACTCTTTTTTCTAAAAGTAGCAATATATTGGAAACTGGGGAAATAGCTCAGTGGCACAAGTGCCTGCCTGGCCAGTGCCAGGTCATGAGTTCGAACCCCAGCCCCACACACACAAAAAAAGTAGTTATGCCTTTTTTTTTTTTTTTTTTTCTTCGTCTTTTAGGGAAAGGTCTACAGAGTGTTCAGGGTCTCACTACTAGATCAGATTCAGAATGATCCACCTGTTTCCAGGTGAGAAAGAGCTGAGATTACAGGCGCGCCTCCACCATACCCAGTCTCAATTGCCATCTCAGCACGCCAGGTGGGTGGGGCTGGTACTGCCGGCCTAGGAATCAAACCCCCAGCCCCTGTGTCTGCTTTCAGAAAGGAGCAATATCCTTCTCTAATTCTTTCATCTTATTTTTTAAATCTGATGCTTCAGAAACCCTTTTATGCTTAAGTGTTCTAGCTGTTGAAAAACTTATTTCAATTCTCTAGAAGTTTTGAATGAAATTTTACTCATTTAACATGAATGTATTACTATTATTATTATCATTATTATTATTAATAAGAACTGGGGATTGAATTCAGGCCCTTGCACTTGCCAGGCAAGCACTTATGGTACTGAGCTATCTCCCCGGCCCCATGAATTCCTTAAATAATGTTACAAGGGCTTCCTTTTGCCTGAAAATAGTAAAAACCAGAATTACCAAACACTATAGGGGCTCTAGCTGTGCAATGAATATAAAGCTTTCTTTTTTTTTATTCTTCCGTGCCTAGGTAACTCTTGGATCTTACTCATCTGGCTGCAGAACTGTTCCCTTTTCAGAAACATAGATACCATCCAAACATTTTTTGGTGTGCTTGTTTTTGACAACCATGGCTGGCTGAATCAAAGCAGCTGAATTTGAAACAAGCTCACTGTCATTTCCTTCAAGGATGAGCTCATCTTTCTGGGCTTGAGATACTGAGCAGGCAACGCCTGCCCTCGGACGAACTCAGCGAATGTATATTTCACCCAAATAACTGCATATTTGGACAAGAGACCCAGTCTTCTGAATAAGGACTTTGATGGGGAACTGAGCACACAGAGCTCATTTTGTAACAGAAGCCCAGTGTAGCCCCCGTGATTATGTTCTGCGCATGTTCTTGCGAACAGTTGCCGACTCTGCTGTTTCCCCACCATTTGTCAACGTGGAGCCTCTTCTTTTTCTTCCCAAGGAGACTGAGTTCCATATCGATGTAGCTGAGGTTGCTCCACAGGGTTCCTCTGGGGCCCTTACTGTAACTGCCTGTCGCTTCAAAGCGATGTCGACGTTTTCTGGAATGTCGACAGTCTGGTTGCTAAGAATGTTCTTCGTTCTTGTGGGGAGATGGGGAGATGTGGCAGAGACAACAAGTTACTTTCTGGTTTAACTATTTTGGGCAAAAATTAAACAGCAAGCTTAATAACTGCAACAATCTCAAAGCAATAATGAGTGAAAATAATATTTCAAAAATACTTGCAAAAATTGTTATTTAAAGTGAGTGAGAAAATTAATAAGTTAATTACCAATATTTCAAAATTTAAAAACGCTCTTCTGAGTTCAAAGCACAGAGAGATTATCAAAGAATTAAATGAAAGACAACACATTAGGCTTTTTTCAAAAAACAACACAAAAAATTAGCAAGAACAGAAACTCCATGTTTCAATAATCAAAGAAATAAAAATAAAAGAGCAATTGGGTTATACTTTGGTTATTGAATTGGTAAATTGAATCAGATTAATAAATTTTGGATTGAATAGGAAATAACTGCTCTTCTGCTGTGTTTTAAGTTGGAAATTTGTACAACACATTTCGAGGAGGTAGGAGGGCTGTTCCACTGTGACCTCTTCCTGTCCGTTGATTGTCACTTTAAGATTCAATACTACAGTAATGTTGGCAATGCAGAATAATTTGGAATTATACAGTAGGCATGAATCTAAATATCAATAGCAGGGCTGGGGAGGTAGCTCAGTGGAATAAGCGCTTGCCTGGCAAGCACAGGGTCCTGAGTTCAATCCCCAGTTCCATAAATAAGTAAATATCAACAGCAAAGAACATTGTGTATGTACTTTGTTATTTTAAGGAGAAAAAACAATAAAACAAAATTTCAAAACAACGTATTAAGAGAGAAACGATGGTTAGTACATGGCATGTTACTGTCTTCAAATAGTTGCTCAGAGTACAGAGCACAAGCCTTTCTTTTCAATAAACTAAGGAAAATTAGTAGCATAGCTGTCTTAACTAATATATACGCTTCCTTTTCCCTTCCTTCTCTCCTTTCCCACACCCTAGTTTCTCTTTTCTTTTGAACAACTTCTTCCCATTTCATAGTATCTATTGTACAGTTCACATCCTGTATACTCTTTCAGCTTCTCACACTAGGGAGAAAATACAGTGTTTACACATGTGAGTCTGATTTATTTCACTTATGAGTATAGTCTCAAGTTATATCCATTTACTTACAAAATTGTCAAATTTACACACGGAGACAAACCAAAGACATGTAATTGAAAATCAAAGTTGGTGATAATTATCAAGTCAAAGATTGGTGTTCTAAGCCTAATACAAACCTCAGTTGAAGAGCTATACTTTCAGAAATTACTACATTTTCAGTTAGAGAAATGAAAAACATTTGTTCATCTGAATCAGATGAAGTTCACGATCATAGAAGTGCTGCTATCAAATGTATGGCTATGCCTAATCCAGTTTAAAATAAACTGTGCCTCCAAGATACTTCTTTATAATTCCAGTGGTGTGTCATGCAACTAAGGTGTTGAGAAGGGGAGCAGTTGTTTTAGGTTAATTGCACAACTGGCATCAGATCTGAGCAAAAGGTCAAAAAAGGCTCTGAAATTTGAAAACTAGCCATTGTGAGTGGTATCCTAACAGTCTCCCCTAGAATTTAGGTACTTCAAAATTCTCCTAAGCCAGTTATGGTGGCTAGTCTGCGCTACACAGGGAGACAGTATGGATTATCTTTAATGTAATAAATAAATATAAAGACCTTCAAAAAGTTGAAAAGACTTTCTATCTTTAAAGTTTACTGGCACATTTTTAAGTAAACAGTGATCACTTTCATTATAGGAAATTAGTATCTATAAAAAAATCTCAAGTTTATCTTTCTTACTTTTAACATTCTGGCCCTAAATCAAATGGACCTCTATATATTCTGATAGGAAGTGGTTTTAACCTATAGCTAAGAAAGATTCGTGTAGGAGCAACTGATAATAACTAATAAATAAAATGTCTGCATGCACCTTGTATTGGCCACATTCCCATCCTGGGGACAAAACACAAGACACCTGAAGGAGAAAGGAGGAGAGGTTTGTGGGGCCCATAGCTTTAGTGACCTCACCCCATGGCTCTCTGGCTATACAGCAGAAACAGCATGGTAGAAGAGCCTGGTGTTGCAAAGCTGCTTATCTTGGTGAACCGGAAAGTGGAGAACAAGCGAAAGCAAGAGACTGACAGAGAACAGGAGCTGCAAACAGGAATCTACTTCATCAAACTTGGGTTTCCAGTGACTGCCCTCCAATGAGGCCCTACCTCCAGCAACACCCTAGGCTACTCAATATTCCCCATTCCACGGTGTTTATATTGTTGAACTTATGTTTATTTTATTTTTTATTGCATTGACTAAGAAATAACAATGTGACAATTTCAAAACACGTTAGGAGTACATTTCCAGTACACAGAGCACTGGGTGGAGACGTGATAATTTTTCTAATCATTATTGATACAAAAAATTTCTTCTCATTGAACTGAAAGTAGTTGTAATAATCCAATGTTATGTTATTATATTTATATTATTATTGTTTGCCTTTCCCCCAGCAATGAGTTCTACCCATAGTTCTCTAGAAAAGAACACAAATCAGAAATAAGTACGTAGATAATTAAAATGATGATGATAATAATGTAGGATATGGTCAGTGAATGTAGAGTAGATGCAGATTTTAAAAAAAAAAAAAAAAGAGGAGCTTAGGAAAGGGATAACCATGAATGCTCAACACAGGAAAGAGCCAGAATTCATAGAACAGATTCAAACAGATATTCAGGATTTCAAAAAATGCTACTGAAAGTATATATAGCAGGATCCACCAATGGAAATATAAAATATCAGATCTAGAAGAATGGTTTGGAGCTACTAAGGATACTACACTTGATCTTGCCAAAAGGCCGAGAAGTGATATGAAGCTAGTAATGATAAAAGAAAGATTTTTTTAAAAGTACTAAGGGGGAAAAAGAAAAAATGTATGAAGGGTGCCTGGCAGGCACAAAGTTCTGAATTTGATAAAAGAAGGAAACAGGACAATCAATCCAACATCTGCGAGTTGAGAAGAATAACAGCGCATTAATTAAGATTAATAGGAATCAATAAAAATTCAGACAATAACACAAAGCACATAAAAAGTCTTTCTCAAGAATAAAGAATATCATATAGAACACAAAATAGATCAGAAAAAAACTAAACTGAGCATATAATAATGAAAATTCCAGAAATTCAGTAGAAGAACAGAATATTAAAACTATTAGAGAAATGTTGGGCCCAGCGGGATGGCTCAGTGGTCTAAAGCGTCTGCTTGGGAAAGCTTGGGCAGCTTCAGGGACCACCGTTCGATCCCCGGCACCACATGCTGCGCCAGCCCTGTCCTCGGGGTGGGCTGAGCCGGCCATAAAAATGAGTGAATAAATAAACAAAGGTTCTGAAACAAGAAAAAAGAAATAAATAAAAATTAAAAAAAAAAAAAAAAAAAAAAAAAAAAAAAAAAAAAAAAAAAAAAAAAAAAAAAAAAAAAAAAAAAAAAAAAAGAGAAATGTCTTCGTTGCTTTTCTCTTATTGTTGGGACAAGATACCCAATACCCCAAATGAAGGAAGGGAAGTTTTACTGATCTTGTAGTTCATGGAGGTTTTAGAGTGTACCCTGCTGGGTCCATGGCAGAGCAGCACCACATGAAAGAGCGCAGAGCGCAGCCCTACATGGAAGACAGCAAAGAAGGAAAGGAGGAACAGCGGCCGAGGCAGTTTTCTCTCCCTTCCTTATACTGTGTGCAGATTACTCACCCCCCAAGGTGGTGTAGCACTCATGATCACTGCACGGGCTCATGAATTAATCACAGACTCTAGAAGCTGCCCCAGTGCCTGCACGAGGCTTTCGGGGGACAGCTAGACACAGACCATAACAAGAACCAAATCACCTACAAAGGAAAATCCATCCGAATCGCAAAAGCCTTCTCAACACAAGCCCTTAAGTCAAAGAGAACTGAGACTAAAGTATTACAAATGCTCAAAGAAAACAGCCTCCAACCCAGATTAATGTACCCTGTAAAATCACCCTTCTAAGTTGGTGGCAAAACAAGATAATTCCATAATAAAGAACACAGGAAGAAATTCATGTCACTAAAAGTAGCACTTCAAAAAGATCTGAAGGATAGTCTACAAAAAGACAAGGGAGATGATGCCATACATTTCAATAGAATAAATCCCAGGCAAGCAATTAAATAGAAAGAAAAGGAATCGACAAAAGGAAAATAAAATGCCAAAGATAAATCAACACATATCAGTTGTAATCATCAAAGTAAGTGGGCTCAATTCACCAATTAAAAGAAACAGACTGGCAGAATGGGTCAAGAAACAAGATCCAACAATACGCAAGAAATGCATTCAACTGGAAAGGAGATGCAGAGAATAAAAGCTAAAGGATGGAAGAGAATGCTCTATGCAAAGAGAAGTTGGAGAATGGGCCAAATAGCTCAGCAGATTAAAGAGCCTACAAGCAGGCACACGGGCCAGAGGTTCTATCCCTGGGGCCTGCCATGCCGGCCCAACCCCTGGGGCGTGCTAAGATGGCAATTGAGACTGGGCATGGTCTTGGCAGTGGAGACTGGGCATGGTGGCACACGCCTGTAATCCCAGCTCTTGGAAGGCTGTAAACAGATGGATCACTATGAGTCCGATGTAATAGTGAGACCTGAACACCCTGTAGACCCTGCCCCAAAATACGAAGAAGAGGAAGAGGAAGAGGAAGAGGAAGAGGAAGAAGAAGAAGAAGAAGAAGAAGAAGAAGAAGAAGAAGAAGAAGAAGAAGAAGAAGAAGAAGAAGAAGAAGAAGAAGAAGAAGAAGTTTGAAAAAAGCAGAGGTACTCTTCTATTTGCAGCAAACTGGATTTCAAGTCAAGACTGTTCAGAAAAAATAAAGTGACAACATACTTATTAAGGGAACAATCCAAGAGGAAGAGGTAATAATCACAGATATATATGCACCAAATGTGGGTACACCCAACTATGTAAAACAAATATCAATGGGTATGAAAAATTAGATAAGCACTAAAACAATTGCAAAGGGGGACCAAAATACCTCATGGTCATAAATAGACAAATCAACTAAACAAAAGATAAATAAATATCACAGTTAAATAAAGCCTTTGAACAGATGGACTTAATAGACATCTATAGAGTGTTCCACTCAACAATGAAGAGATACACACTCTTCTCAGTACACACTGTATTTTCTGAAGTTATAAACAGTTATTTCAGGGGAGGTTTTCTTTAAAACAGCCCATCTACAGGCTTATAGAACAGGCTTAAGGAAATGCAAATGGAAATTATTTCATGTGAATTATCAGGTTATATGGAATGAAATTGACAATGGCAAAAGAAACCACAAAAACTGTGTAAATGTGTGGAAATTAAATAACACTGTCCTGAACAAGCCAATGGGTCATGGATGAAATTAAACAAAAACATTAGACAGTTTCTACAATTAAAGAATAATTCTACTGTAATATACCAGAATTTATAGAACGTAGTGAAAGCTTTCCTTGAAGGAATATTTATACTAATGAATTCCTACATGTGATATACAGAGAGAGCTTAAACACAGAGAGAGCTCAAATAAACAGCTTTATCATCCCAAGATTCTCAAAGAATGAGAACAAATTAAACCCAAATCATGTAAGAGGGCCAAAACTGCAAAGATTAGAGCAGAGAATAATGCAAGTGAGACTAAGGAACAATACAGGGGGATCAGTGAACTGAAGAATTGGTTCTTTGAAAGATTAAACAAAATAAGCCGGGCGTGGTAGCTCACACCTGTAATCCCAGCACTCGGGAGGCTGAGGCAGGAGGATCATTGCGAGTTCCAGACCAGCCTGGGCTACAAAGGTGAGCTCAAGGCCAGCCTCAACTGCATAGTGAGACCCTG
>PVJA010035113.1:0-22084 GCA_004027025.1 Myocastor coypus
GCCTCCCAAGTGCTGGGATTACAGGCGTGAGCCACCACGCCTGGCTCTTCAGAATCTTATTATAAATCTTACTTATAAATAAACAAACAAACAAATATATCATGTGTAAGTATAAATTCCTTATACTGAGTGTAGTCATTATGCAGTTCAAAAGAGTAACAATAAAATTAATTCTAAAAAAAGAGAGGGACTGTCTTTTCTTCAGCACCCACCAGTGTGGGTCTTCAGTGATAATAGAATTTATAGGAAAAAAAAAATACAATGAATATATAAGAGGAAATGGGAGGGCACAGCCCTGACAGAGATCGGGCCTCCTCCTATAGGAGCTAAACGGGGCCCACAGCTAAGTGTGGTGGGTCAGACTGGTCCACTCACAAAAAGCAAAAATTAGTTTTATGGGATGCCAAGCTTAGCTGGACAAATTGGCCCTTCCTAGTTCACACACAAGGAGGCCTTTCCATTTGGTTGGTCACTGTCTTGTGCCTGGTTTTCTAGTTCTCAGGAGTCCTCAGGGCTTGAGGGACACTTTGTTCCCATGAGAGGTGATTGCTCTTGCTTGTAGCAGTGTCAGGGTTTGGGAGACTTCTGCATGATTCTCTTTTTTTTCTTTTTTTGTTGCAGTACCAGGGATTGAACCCAGGACCCTGCGCTTGCCAGGCACTTATTCCATTAAGCTAACTCCCCACTCCTGGGAGTCTCTAATATATCTCTAAATCTCATTTTGGTATCCTCTGTCTTAAAAGGAAATAAGATAGGCTAAAGTAGGGCTAGTAAGCCTTGCTTAGCCAATTTTTAGACAGACAATCCCTAAATGAGTAACAGGCCTATGTGCAGAGCTGAACAGTATTTGATCCAGAGTTTCACAAGATGAAAAGTGAAAGGTTTTAGCTAAGTAAATAAATACATACATACATACAAACTGGGTTTTTTTTTTTTTTTTTTTTTTACTATGGCTTCATAGCATAACTTAAAATCTGGTAGTACAATGTTTACAACATTGCTGTTTTTGTTCAGGATTATTTTGCCTATTCTGGGTCTTTGTCTGCTTCTATACACATTTCAAGATTGTCTTTCTAGTTCTGTAAAGAATGTTGTTGGGTTTATTTTTATTTTTGTGTATATTAGTTGTATGGTCGTGGGATATTGAACCCAGGGATTGAACCTAGGAGTTGAGCCCAGGTTATTCATACTGGGTCACATCCCCAGCCTTTTGTTATTTTGTTGTTGTTTTGAGATTGTTTTCCTAAATCAATGAGGGTAGGCTCTATCTTGAGATCCTCCTGCCTCAGCCTCTCTCAAGAGTGCTGGGAATACAGGTTGTGAACCACTGTACCTAGTTCGCTGCTATTTTAATAGGAATTACATTGAATCTATGGATTGCTTTTGATGAATTGGCTGCTCCCAATTGATGACCAAGGGAGGCCTTTCCACTCACTCATCAGTTTTCTTCTTTACTATTCTGTAGTTGTCATTGTAGAGATTTGGTTAAGTGGATGCCTAGACATTGTTTTAAAACTAATTTCAGCTACTGAGTGTGTTCAATATTGACATACAAGAAAGCTATTGATTTTTGCATGTTTATTTTGTATCTTGTTGAATTCATGTTTGAGCCCAAGTCACTAGAATAGTTCCTGGGCCTCTATGAAGAAACAAGGACCAGAGGCTGGGGAGATAGCTCCAAGGCACAAGTGCCTGCGTGGCAAGTGCAAGGTCGTGAGTTTGAATCCCGGTCCTGGAAAAAAAAAAAAAAAAAGAAACAAGGACCATTGGCTCAACTTAGGGTCTCATTCTTCATTATGCTTTGAAGAGCTCACTTGAGTGTTTTTTTTTTGTTGTTGTTGTTGTTGTTTGTTTGTTCTTTTATCTCCTCTTTACAGGCAGTCTTTCTGCTCTCCTTCGTTCCAAATGGGGTCCATTAAAAGACAATGAGCAAACAATTGGCTTTTACACAAAACAAATACTGGAAGGATTAAAATACCTCCATGACAATCAGATAGTGCACCGGGATATAAAGGTAGGATGCACGCTGTGATACATTTTGATGGCTTCCTTACTACATAATTGCATATTAGCAAAAGTCATTTTGTGTTATGCACATTAATTTAGAAGAGCAAAAAAATCTTTTAGACAGTAGACATAATATTACTCTACTCTGAATTAGTTACTGATGTTCATGTTTTATCTCTTGTACTTAAGGAATAGCCAGGGCCCAACCACAGATTGGATTCATGCTGTGAAATATTTTCTAGCTCTGCGGGGTTGGTGTTGCAGTTTAAAGAAAAGCAGGACTTGGTTCCTGTTCATAAGGAGCTGACAGGCTCATTTATCAGCTTAATTTTATAGCCTTACCCCTAACCACTACTTATAAGTCTGTATTGAGTCAGTGGATGATTAGAAGAAATAATAAGTCCCACCCGCCCACTCCCCCCTTTTCTTTTTCAGACAGGGTGTTGCTATGCAGTTCGGGCTGGCCTTGTGCTCCCTTTCGTAGCCTTCAGGCAGATCTCAAATTTGCACTGACCCTCCTGTCTCAACCACCTGAGTGCTGGGATTATAAGCATGTACCACATACCACCAGGCCCAGTTTAATTGCCTTTTTAACCAATACTACATACCAATACATTGAACTAAGATTATAATTTATAAATTCTCTAAAATAACTAAACTGGGCCTGGCAGGATTGCTCAGTGGTCTAAAGTGCCTGGTTAGGAAAGCTTAGGCGGCTGCGGGGACTGTAGTTCAATCCCCAGCACCACATGCTGCGCCAGCCCTGCCCTCAGGGCAGGCTGAGCTGGCCATAAAAATAAATAAATAAACAAAAGTTCTGAAATAAGAAAAAAAAAAAAAAACTAATAACAGATTTTTAAAAATAATAAATATTTAAAAAATAAAATAGTAAACTTTTCTAAACTAGTAAACTTTTGACAACACAATCAGGAAATAAGAGTGGAGAAAGTTTTATTACTTGAAACAAATAAGGAGAACAGCAGAATTATTTATAAAGCCACATTCTCCCCAACATAGAAAGCACATGGAAAATTACTGGAGAGGAAAGCCCCCGTATGAGCAGGACTGAATACTGACCATGAATTTCTGAGCATGCTCAGTTCAAGGTCCTGGGTCCCATGTTAAAGAAGCCTGTGAAGGACAAACTGACTCTTGGCCCTGCTGAGTGAATTTCTGAACATACTCAGTGCAGGGTCATAGGTCACCTGTTAAAGATGGTAGACATGACCTTCAGAGACAAGAGGTTAGTATTATAATGAGAAAAGTTTACTGTAGGTGATATAAACGAATGAGTTGGAATGACACTGAAACCATGACCTTGTACTTATTCCCTGTTAACATTCTTAAGCCCTTTAGCTGAAACAAAAAGAGCAACTTCATAAAAGTATGCTGACAGGACTGAGGAGGTAGCTCTACAGCATAAACATCTGCCCAGAAAGCAGATCATAAGTTCAATCCCCACACAAAAAAATAGATAGATAGATAGATAGATAGATAGACAGACAGACAGACAGACAGACAGACAGACAGACAGGTGTTATCAAGTCTTTAAATGGGCAGCTGGAGGCTGGCAAGATAACTCAGCAGACTTAAGTGCCTGCTTAGGCAAGCACAGGGACCGGGGTTCATTTGTGCACTGAGCCAGGCACTGAAACCGAGCATGGCAGCACGTGCACCTATAACCCCAGCACTGGGATGGCTAAAAACAGGAGGATCATTATGAGTCTGATATGTGTAGTGAGACCCTATATCCAAAAGAATGACAGTTTTTTTTTCCTACCCTAAAGTCAACGTATATACTCATTTATCTATGATATATCCTCAAATATCCTAGGAAAACAAATAGAGCCATATAGAAATGAAAGTAAAGGGCTGGCCAGATAGCTCAGTGGACTAAAGTGCCTGCTTAGGCAGGCTGAAGGGAGCAGAGTTTGATCCCCAGCCTGTCATACCATCCCTGTCCCCAGGGTGTGCTGAGATAGAGACTGAGACTGGGCATGGTAGTGCACACCTGTAATCCAAGCACTGGGAAGGCTGAAAACAGGAGAATCACTATGAGTGTGATCTATATAGTGAGACCCTGTAGACGCTGGACTAAAATACATAAAATGGGAAAAGAGACTACTAGGAATTTTGTAAGCCCTAAATTAACTTTTACAGCTATCGGACACAGCTAGCCTTACTAGTTGCAAATTAAGTGAACATTCCCTCAAAACCATGCTTGATCTTATGAGCTGAGCCCCTAATGAACACCTCATGATTTCTGAACATAAAATTGTTTCAAGACTTCTGTTGAGGGGCTGGGGAGATAGCTCCGAGGCACAAGTGCCTGCTGGGCAAGTGCAAGGTCGTGAGTTCAAACCCTGGTCCAAAAAAAAAAAAAAAAAGACTTCTGTTGAGATACATTCTTCATGAGAACATAGAATAATATCTTTACTTGTTTTAATTGTTCCTTTTTAATTGAGCTTTAAAAATCTATCGTAGGAGTACTTGAAGGAAGACTATGTTGTTCACTGAAATCCTTTTTATCCTAGGGTGACAATGTATTGATTAATACCTACAGTGGTGTCCTCAAGATCTCTGACTTTGGAACATCAAAGAGGCTTGCTGGCATAAACCCATGCACCGAAACCTTTACGGGTATGTTTTTGCAATGATATAGATCTTACGTAATTGAAGAAATAATTGCTGACTTTGAATCTAAGGTGGGAGATAAACTGAGTCAGTGTTCTCACAGATGTTAATTTTGGTATCCTTTGATACTTGCCAAAAAATATTACACAGAATTGGAGCTGCCCAGGTCTCCTGTTGTGTTTGTGTGATTTGCTCGTTTCCTGTTCAGTGCCACTGAAGATTATTATTTAGTCTCAATTTGTTGTTGTTGTTTTTTCCTGTAATTACATCTCTTCTGTTTGGCCTCCAACCACTCTTACACTAGCAAGATTTATTTTTAAAAACATTTCCTTAGCTCAACCTCTGTCTTACTCATCCTCATATCACTTCCCATCTGGACTCTGAATCCTCTCCTTCCTAGTTATTTTCTTTCTGGGATCTATTCCTTTACTCCACGATATAAATAACCATTGGATTTCCATTCAGAAAGAGGAAATGACTCACCCCATAGAAGAGGGGTGGGAAGAGCACTTTCCTGAAAAATTAGGCAATGATGAGTGAGCTGCTTCTAGCGCATCCTCCTGGCAGAGTGGGACAAAGTTATCTGCAAAAGGACAAAGGTAGCCAAAAAGAAACAAGCTGAAGAGCTGGCCAATGGCACAACAGCTAAAGGGAGACTAGAAGGGGATCCAGGGCTTCAAATTTGGTTTCTGCTTCAAGGTCTTATTTCATGTTGATCTCATGAGTAGTAATAGGTCTTGTCATTATCACTGCATCATAGTTGTTATTACTGAAAAAGATTTAGCAACATTTTTTTTTAAAAATGACCTCTAACCTTTGGACTAACATAAGGCAGAGTAGCCAGATGTCCCCATTTGTGAATCCTGTGAGGGAGTAGAGTGCCTCCATTTTGTGAATGAAGACCTTGAGAGAGAATAGCTATCACAGAAGAGGTCATGACAGTTTGTACATGGTAGAACTCACATTTTCAGTCTACCTTTTGCTCTTTGGGTTTTTCTTAGCTTCCTTTTTACCTTTTTACCTAGCTTGGGAGGCCAAAAAAAAAGAAGAAAAAATTCTGAGAGTCTGCTCCTCAGCTTCAGCAACACCTCTGGCTCAGGTGCTACCCTCCAGGCAATGGGCATTTCAGGCACAGAGTTACACATTTAGAATGTAGCTCTAAATAAAATAAGTTACTAACTTTCAACATCTTTACATCACTTCATATTTTCTCAACTTGGCAAGACACATTTTAGATACTGCCAAGTCTTAGTAACTTCTGAAAGGAAAATCCCTATTTCCTCACACTTCTGTGAGAAAGATGTTAATTTAATATCTTTTAATCTTTGAAACTTCTATTTTTTTCCCCTAAGGGCACCTTAGGAAAGCAGTCATCACAGGGACCTTTTTTTTTCAGTTTGTACCGGAAGTCAAACTCATAACTTCACACTTTCCAGGAAGGTGCTATGCCACTGAGCTGTATCCCTGGCTTTGGGACCTTTGTTTTTGCTGTCTCTCCCACCTACCTGGAATGAGAGTGATAAGTGTGACCAATGAGCTTAAATCTTTCTGAAGCGCTGAAAAGGAGAGCCGTGCTGCGTGGACCTCAGTACCCTGAACCCTGTAGGCCTCACTGCACTGACTTCTCTCATTGAGTCACAGGTGCTCAGGGACACCTTTCAGACAAATTCATCAGAATTTGTCTGAAAGACCAGGAACCGTTTCACTCCTTGGTGGTGTTGATGAGGGAAAGATGCCAGGGACCGTCACTTATGGAGCACTTACAGTATACCTCTATCGGTGCTAAGTGCTTTGTGTGCAGTGAATTTGATTCGTCACCCTTAATCCTCACATGTCATTATTCCAGTTTACAGTGAGAAAAATAAGGTTCAAAGAGGTTAAATAACTTGCCCAGAGCCAGTTAGTAATAGAGCAGTGTCTAATAAAACTAGACTTAACATGCTAAATGAATTAATTATCTTCTCCCCAAACCTGTTCCGCCCACACTCTCCCTTGTCTCAGCTATGCCTGCTCCCAACTTAGAGTTATCTGAGGCACTTTTTTCTCAGACTCTAACTAGAGCCATCAAGGAGGCCCATTGGCTCTGCCTTCAAAATATGTCCCGACACGGACCAGTACCTACCCTTCCACTGCTGCCACCCACCTGTCTCACCTGTACCAGTTCGGCAACTGTTAACTGTTCTCCAGCCTCTACATTTGCACCCTCCTGTCTGCTTGTGAGACAGTAGCTAAGTGCTCCTTTTAAAGCCTAAGTTCAGTCCAATTGCTCAGAGCACTTTGTGGCTTTCTGTTTCTGTCAGAGCAAATAAATACCCAAGTCCTTACAGTGGTGGAGGATAAGGCCACCACCTTGGAGCCCATTGCCTTTCAGGCCTCACTTTCTGTTCTTTTCCTCTTGCTTCCTCTGCACCAGAGGCATGAAGCTACCTGCCTCCCCTTCATGACGCCAAGGAAGCTTCTGCTCGGGGCCTTTGCGCTTGCTTTTTTCTGCCAGTGTCATTCTTCTCCCAGCAACCTCATGAACCTCATGGCTTCACCATCTTCAAACCTTAACTCAAATGTCACCTCAGTGATACCTACCATGACAAAAAAAAAAAAAAAAAGTATCATATGTTGTGGAATAAAGAGAGAAATAGATAAGAACACAGGACTTAAACATGTTCTTGTGGCACTTGTTCAGTGAGGGATAAGTAAACTTAGTTGGCAGAGTTCTTTGACAGCGTCTGATGGATAAAAATGTTTGAGTAATTGTTGACATCACTTGAAGTATCCAGTTTTTAATTTTTTATCTTTAAAGACAATACAAAAATCATAAAAAAGAAAGAGAGAGAAAAAGAGCAAGAGAGAGAGAGAGAACAGAATTTCACTAAATGAAATGATAAGAAACCAACAAGGGTTATTATGTTGCATGTTATTGTCTTCAAATTAGTTGTTCAGATGCAAGTCTGTAGGATTGGTCAAAAAAATAAAAAGAAAGACTTAAACATTAACTGTTCTTTTCAATTGACTAGCAGAAATTATTATCCAACTTTTTTTCTTTTTGAACCATGGTCTTGCTATGCAGTTCAGGCTGGCCTTGAGCTCACTTTTGTAGCCCAGGCTGGTCTTTTTTTTTTTTTTTTTTTTTTTGTGGGACCGGGGTTCAAACTCACAACCTTACACTTGCCCAGCAGGCACTTGTGCCTCAGAGCTATCTCCCCAGCTCCCTCCAGGCTGGTCTTGAACTCACACCAGTCCTCCAGCCTCAGCTGCCCAAGTGCTGGGATTACAGGTATGTGCCACCACGCACAGCTAAAGTTTTCAAAATTAAGTATATTTTACACCCAGGTGTGGTGGTGCACAACTGTAATCCCAGGACTCAGGAGGCTGATACAGCAGGATCACTGCGAGCTTGAGGCCAGCCTGGACTATAAAGCTAATTCAAGGCCAGCCTGAAATGCATAGCAGAACCCTGTCTCAAAAAAAAACAAAAAAAGGAGAGAGAGAGAATTATATTTTTGATCAGTTGAAATCCCCACTCAAATATTCATGTACCTTAAATTCGCTCATCTGTTCTTTTTTTTTTTTTTTTTTTTTTTTTGAGAGGGGTCTCTCACCTATTCTTGACCCAGAGACAACAAAAGAGAATGGTAGTTTTAATGGGTACTGGATGAAAGAAAGGCAAGGCCAAAACTCTCTGCAGGGCTCCATTACATCCTGCAGGTCCATCACCATCACCATCACCCAGGGCACTCGATGGAAGGACTTGGGGAGCCCTACCCCGTGGCCTGGAAGCCTGAAGCATGTTGGCTCTTTCCCTGGGCTGGCCTTGCTTGCTACCTGCACGTCCCGCCCACAGACATGTCACACTCCTCGAGTTTCTAACTGCAGCTTCAGCTTTACTCTCACAGCTTTACACATCAACTGAGGGTCTGTTTGAAAGAACGATTCTTCTAAACTCTGCCTAGCTTCTAAGCTTTTCCTTTGAAACCTCAGTGGAAGCCTCCATGACCCTACAATTCTTGCATTCATGCTTTCAAAGCCAGCATGATGTGACTAATGCCAGGATCTGCTGTTGGTGTGATCCGTACTGCCGGAGCTTGCTTGAACCTTGGCTCTGGCAGCCTCTTGAGCGCTGGAACAGATGAGCACAGGGAACAAATCCTAAGGAGATAATTCCTTAAGTAGTCCTGTGCAAGAGGACCTTGGGGATTTTTTTCAGACAAGTCTTTGAATTTGCTACAGGTAGGATCTTGCTGCTTACTGGCAAGTCCCTCAGTGTGTCTTTTGTGTTGTTCTGGTGCAAAGTATTTAGCTTTTTTTAATGGCACTAATCTATTGCAATTCCACTCTGTTGGCTGCAAACTTGAATATCTTCCTTTTCCAGTAAACAGCAAGTTTTTCAAATCATAATCTGCCAGCTTTATGTTCCAGGGCTCACGGTAGACTGGGTTGAAGCAGCCAATGGTGCCCCTGCCACAGTCTGTGTGCCATGCTATTTTTGAAATTTCTTCCTCCAGATTGATTAGTCCATCTCTTTAAACTCAGCTTCCCATAAAACCTCAGTGCATAAACAAAACGTAGACAACTTCTTTAGTAGAAAGTAATTTGAATGGTCTCTAGCATTTGTCAGCATTGCGATCTCCCATCAGAGCCATCCAGTTAGCCCTGCTGATAGCATGACTAGGCTTTTGCTCCCCTGCTTTTCTCAACTTTGTCACATTTTTCCCACAAACCAATTCCCAATACTGCTGAATCATTTCATCACGTGTAGCCACAGCAATAACCCCAATTCTTGTTACCAATTTTCTGTTTATCAGCCTTCCATTTGCTATGACCAAATACCTGAGGAAAAACAACTTAAAAGGCAAAAAGACTTACTTTGACTCACACTTTTTATATACATATATATGTATATATTTTAATTATTTTATTTTTTATGTTATGGCAGGCTCAGCCTGCTTTGGGGGAGGGGCTGGTGCAGCATGTGGTGCTGGGGATTGAACTGCGGTCCTTGTGGTTGCCTAAGCTTGCTTAAGGAGATGCTTTAGACCACTGAGCCATCTTACCAGCCCAACTCACACTTTTAAAAGTGTTAGTGCATGGTTGTTTGGTCCTATCACTGTGGGCCTATGGCAAGGTAGAATGTCAGGACAGGGAATAAAGCTGCTCCTTTCATGTGGCCAAAAAGTAAAAAGAGACAGGAGGGTCCAGGCCCTCTTCGGGATGCACCTTGCTGTAATGCATATCTGGGCATTCCCCGAAAGGCCTCATGCATTCGTAGTTAGGGCTCTGGGAAGGTGACTGTGTTGTGGGGTCTTATAACTGATTTGCCATTAGGAAATGGGATCTGGCTGAAAAAGTGGGTCACCAGGGTTTGGACTGGAAAGATCTGTCCCTCTTCAGGACTCTTCCTTTGACTATCTCTGCTTTCCTGCAATGATGCTGTGAGCATCTGTCCTCTCCCAGGCCAGCCTGCCCTGGAGCCACATGACTATAGACTAAAAGTTCTACAGGGGCCCGGCGGGATGGCTCGGTGGTCTAAAGCGCCTGCTTGGGGAAGCTTGGGCGGCTTCAGGGACCGCAGTTCGATCCCCAGCACCACATGCAACACCAGCCCTGCCCTTGGGGTGGGCTAAGCTGGCCATAAAAATGAGTGAATAAAAAAAGGTTCTGAAACAAGAATAAAAATAATAAATAAAATTTTTAAAAAATTATTTTAAAAAATAAATAAAAGTTCTACAGACTATGAGTCAAAATAAGCCTATCCTCTTAAGTTACAGGTATTGAGTGTTGTGTCCCAATGACAAGGAACAGACTAAGACATGCTCCCAGGGACCTAACATCCTTCTGGAAGGTACAAGTTCATAACATTTCCAGCCCCACCCAACTACACTATTGACTGAGGACCAAGCCTTTGATCATGAACTTTTGAGGGACACATAAGATCCAAACTGCAACACACAGTGTGTTCCCCTTCATGCTCCAGACTTACTCCAACTCTACTGGCTACTGGCAGTGTGACTCTAGCCTGTCACTAGTGAGGTAATTGCTAGTGAGTATTTGCCTGAGAGATAGCAGATCAGAACTAGATCCACAGTTTCTTGGCCCACATTTAATGCCATTCCCACCATTACTCTTCAACTTCCAGATTTCATGGAGCTTTTTAAGCTTTTTATTTTATTCTTATTGATACTATGTCATGGTTTAGCTCTATTAATGGCCCACATCCTGCCTTTAATTACTTAAATCTGCTCTTCTGTAGGTCTTAGATATGTGGTAGGTCTCATATATGTGATTTACAGAATGAGGTATACTATAAATTATTTGCATTACTTTTTTTTACCACCGCTTTCAGAATGGCCATGCCACCATGATTTTTTTTTTTTTTTTTTTTTTTTTTTTTTTTTTTTTTTTTTTGTCTTTTTGAGGCAGGGTCTCTCTATGCAGTTCAGGCTGGCCTTGAACTCACTCTTGTAGCTCAGGCTGATCTCGAACTAGTACTGATCCTCTTGTCTCAGCCTCCCAAGTTCTGGGATTACAGGCATGCGCCACCATGCCCAGCTGCCATCATGATTAAGACATACAAATAACTTGAAAGTTTTTTTAAAAGTTGCATACTCCATGGGGTGCCATGTGATATTTGACATTATAGATTGCATAATGTTCAAGTTGTGGTAAGGATACCAGTCTTCTGAAGCCATTATTATCTCTTTGTGCTGAAAATATTAAAAAGACCTGGCACGTGGCTTCAGGATGATGCCCAAATCTAAGTGCAACAAGAAGTTTTCCTTAATGAAAACTTCTTGCTGAGAAAGGCTTAGAACTGAAACAGAACGTGATAGAAGAACTTTGGAAATGTGTGGGCACGTACCAGTACCACTTCATTTTCTCTGTGGCCAATATGAGGAAGAGCAAGCTGAAGAACATGCCGAATTCCTGGAAGCATAGCCAAATGGTCTTTGGCAAAGACAAAGCGATGATGGTTGCCTTGGGTCAAAGCCCAGCTGACAAATACAAAGACAGCCTGCACCAGGTCAGTAAGAAGTTGAGGGATCAAGTTAGTCTCCTTTTCACCAACCATATGAAGGAAGAGGTCAATGAGTAGTTCATGAGGTACATGGAAATAGACTTTGCCCGAGCTGGGAGCAAAGCGACTTTCACTGTGCCCCCCACTCCATGGAGCCTCAGTTGAAGCAGCTGGGATTGCCTACTGCCCTCCAGAGAGGTGTGATGGCCCTATTGACTTGCTAGGAGGTGTGCAAGGAGGGCGATGTGCTGACCCCAGAGCAGGCACACATCTTGAAGCTCTTTGGCCATGAGATGGGCAAATTCAAGGTGACCATCAAGTACATGTGGGATGCCCAGTCAGGAAGGTTCCAGAAGATGGGAGAAGATGACCTGCCAGACAGTGCACCTGAGTCTTCAGAAGAATCAGTGTCAGAGGGTGAGGATGACTGACTCAGACTCAGGACCAAAGGCTTCCAGCCTGTGCTGGTCTCCCCTGGGCCACAGGACTGCAACCACCTTTCACAGGGAGCAGCTGTTTATTTAGCTGTAGATGAGGACAAGAAAGGGTAATGGGGACTAACTGTGTTTCCATAAAGAATCAAACTTTGTCTGTAGGTGTCTCCCTGTAGACAGCAAGAGACTTTTAGAAAAGGAGGAGGAGGAGGAGGAGGAGGAGGAGGAGGAGGAGGAGGAGGAGGAGGAAAGAAAGAAACAAAAATAAAATACAAAAAAGACACTATTCCTGTTGTTTTTAAGACATACAGCACATTGTTACATGTAGTCACCTATGTAGACAGCCAGAACTTATTCAATGTAACGGTAACCTAGGCCCATTGACCAACTCTCCCCCATCCCTCTCTGCTCCCTACTTGCCTAAGTCTCTGGCAGGCAATATTGCGCCCTCACTGGCCCTGCAGTCTGCCCTTCTATATTCCATGAATGAGTGGCATCATTTGAAGCTCATCTTCCTGTGCTTGGCTTACTTCACTTTGCGCAGTAGTCGCCAGCATAGAAATAAAAGCTAAGCACTCAGTGTAGGCATTAAGAAATATAACTCTAAGGAAAGAGATAAATGTCCTCAGTTTTTTTCTGGAAACATTAGAAGTATGAAGCCAGGGCAGTCTTCATGTATTTGAGCTGAATGCAGACAATATACATGGATATATTCTCTGTTGTTCCAAAAGAGAGGTTGGTTAGAAGCTACTAAGAGATTCCAGAGGACTGGGGCTTCATTATCCCCCATTGTCTAGGCACTGAGAACACACCGACTCATACCCTGGTTGTATTTTGTCACTGATTAAGCCCACTTATAAATTATTTCTACTTTTATTAACAGCAAAAGCACTAGACCTCAAAAGGTGCGCTATTGGGAGCTAAATCATGTTTTTAAAATCGGTTTACTTCTGTAGAACAAGTGCAAGTGCCAATAACTAGACCGCCACGTGTTCTCTCTTTATGGAGCTGTATTTCTGTATGTCTGACGTATTTCTAGGCACCCTTCAGTACATGGCACCAGAAATCATCGACAAAGGACCACGAGGCTACGGCAAGGCAGCGGATATTTGGTCTTTGGGCTGCACAACCATTGAAATGGCCACGGGAAAACCACCGTTTTATGAACTAGGAGAGCCACAGGCGGCCATGTTCAAGGTCACATTTTATATTATCTTAAAACTGAATGGGTAGTGTTTCTCATGGCTATGGATAGTCTGTGTATGTTTTGTTTTGTTTTTAGGAAAGATTCCTAAGTAAGCCTAAGTTAAGGACGCCTTCAAGTTCAAGATTTGCTGTCTCCAGAATCGGTGCTTCTGCTACATGCAGTGGCAGTCCTGCTCTGTACCTCAGCTCTCTCCACAGTACAGTCTGGCTTACTTTCCTCTCACTGCCTTCCTTAGTGCACTGCTTGGGACCCACCACTGTGTGGGAAGTGACTTGGGGCTCTGGGAGGCAGTCCTAGTACTTGCCACTTAGGGCGGTGCAAGAACATTTTTGATCTACTTCCAATTCAATCAGATGACTATTTCCTTTATTTCTCTAACTGTTTGAAGGCCTATTTGTAAAAAGGCATAACTGCTATTCTAAGTAACTGAGTCTTATTCTCTTACACGTACTCAGCCTGTCAGTGTGTCCTGGCATGACTCTGGGGAGTAGGAAGCAGCCCTCATTTCCCAAATCAAGAGGTGCTGCTGTGTGAGTGGCTCCGAGGGAGCCCAGGACCACACTTTCTAGGGACTGGGCCTACTGGTGACCTGGCCAGTCCTGCAGCCTTCCCCTGTTCCACACCAAGCCAGTAGGAAGTTTCAGGCAGATACCCATCTCCCAGAAAGTGAAGCTCATGTGCCCGGTCTTCTATGCCACAGAGAATTCCTGGGGGCCACCATATTCTCCTAGCTGCTGGCCATTTTGCTGGCCCTTAGTCCTTTTGTGTATGGCTTCTTGTCAGGGGCTATGTGTTACACATATATTTATACACACATACCCCACCGAAGGTTGAACCCAGGGCCTTTGCACTAAGCTACATCCCCAGGCTTTTTTGAGTTTTTATTTAAGACAAGGTCTCCCTGAGTTACTATGTTGTCCAGGCTGGGCTTGAATTTGTGATCCTCCATCCTCAGCCTTCCAGAATGCTGGGATTGCAGGTATGTACGCCACCCTGCTCACGACAGAGCTCCTACCGTCATATAGCTTCCTTCAAGGTAGAAGACACTGTAATGGCATGCCCCTGATATGAAAATGAGGTGTGTCACCCAAGCTGAGTGAGTGCAGAGACAGCTACCTTTCTTGGCAGGAAGTCTGTCTGTCCCTCTCTCTCTTTCTCTCTCCCTCTTTCTCTGTCTCTCTCCCTCTCTCTGTCTTTCTGTCTATCTCTCTGTCTCACTCTGTCGCTGTCTCTGTGTCTCTCTCCGTTCTGTCTCTCTCTCTCTCTATCTCTGTCTCCCTCTCGCTCCCTCTCTGTGTCTCTGTCTTTGTCTGTCTGTCTCTCTCTCTGTCTCTTTCCCTTTCTCCTTCTTTCCCCCTCTCTGTGTCTCTCCCTCTCTGTCTCTCTCTGTCTCTCCCTCTTTCCCCCTCTCTCTGTCCCTCTGTCTCTGTCTCTGTCTGTGTCTCTCTCTCTTTCTCTCAGTCACCCTCCTTGGCTGAGCTCTCCCATTTTCACCAGCTTCTGGGCATCACTGTGAGGTACTGCTTTTGTTAGCAATGTTAGTATCACTGTTAGCCCAGCCCAAGTTGTGCCTGAGAAGGGACAATGTCATAGAGAGGTGAGATCACGTGGCCACTAGCACAGATGGACTGTGTTCAAGTCAGCTCTCTCACATGACCAAGATATATCAAACATGAGGCAAAGTACAGCATGTAAACTACAGTAGTTCTGTTTCTTTTTTCTTTTTATTTTTCTTTTTTTTTTTTAATGTGGCTGGCTCAGCCCACCCTAGTAGTGAAGCTGGCGTGACATGTAGTGCCAAGAATTGAACTGTGGTTTCTGTGTGTTTGCCTAAGCTTGCCTAAGCCCACACTTTAGATTGCTGCGCTATCTTACCAGCCCAGTGGTTCTGTTTCGTAATCTATAAAATGGGGACACAACAGTACCTATTTAGTAGAAGTTTTTTGAAGGGTATATTAATTAGTATATACATTGCAGTTAGAACTAGTGCCTAGCACATAGTAAAAGATACATAATTATTGTCAGTTATATGTTATTGATTGCATAAGAATAAATTGATTATAAACTATATATTAACAGAAAAAAAACTTTATATTTTCTCTGTACTAAATACATGAAAACATCATTAAAATTTTTTTAAAAAAATTAAGGTCTAGGACCTGGCGGGATGACTCAGTGGTCTAAAGCGCCTGCTTAGGAAAGCTTGGGCGGCTATAGGGACCGCAGTTTGATACCTGGCACCACATGCTGCGCCAGCCCTGCCCTCAGGGCAGGCTGAGCCAGCCATGAAAATAAATAAATAAACAAAAGTTCTGAAACAAGAAAAAAAAAAATTAAGGTCTAGGTATGGTGGCATGCATTTGTAATCCCAGCACTCGGGATGGCTGAGAGCAAGATTATAAATTTAAGTCCAATTCGGCAATTTAGTGAATTCCAGTCTCAAATTTTTTAAATTTTAGAAGTAAGCTGGGGATGTATCTTAGTGCACATGCCCTAGATTCCAGCCCAGTAAGAAGGAAAAAAAAAAAAAAAGTGAATTTTCATTGTGGTATGAAATACTTTTCATTTAACTTTAAAGTATTTTAAGTATCTATTCATGTAGATGACTTGAGGTAGGGGAAATATTCCCAAATTATGTAACCCGGAAGAGGCTAGACACGTGAGTCCAAACGAATCAAAGTTCAAATCCCAGATCTGCCTTTTCACAGCCATGTAATCTCATCCCTTGGAGCTTTCTAGAGGGGTAATATTTAATCCACGGGGTGTTGGGAGGATTCTGTGAGACTCGGAAGTGGAGGCGTGCCAACGTAGGGCCTCGCAGGTCGCTATTCAGTGCAACAGAGTGCCTGCAGTTTAAAAAGAATTTTTTTTAGTACCAGGATAACACTGGACCCTGAAATTTTGAAGGAGTGCATTATTACTTCAAATGCCTCTCTGCTGTCTCAGGCTACCTACTCTCCTGCATCACTGAAAAAAATTACAACAGTCCGTAAGCTTTCTGTAACCTACAGAAAACACAGCGTGTCCCACCTGTGAAGGATCTGGCGGTACTAGGGCACAAGTGGTGGCACTGGGAGTTCAAGTGGTGGCATGTTCACCCAGAAGGCACCTTGTGTGTTTTAGCCAGGCATAGTTTTTTTGGTTTGTTTTTGCCTATAAGCCTGGCACTCTGGGAGGCTGAAGTAGGACTGAAAGTTTGAGGCCAGTCCAGGCAACTTACTGACTTAGGGAAGCCTGTCTCGAAATAGAAAATAAGTAGCTCAATGTGAGAGCCCTGAGCTCAGTGCCCAGCACCACAAAAACAAAAAAGGAGAAGAAAACACTCTGTTCTTTTCCGTTTATGCCTTAGGTGGGGATGTTTAAAGTCCACCCTGAGATACCAGAGTCCATGTCTGGAGAAGCCAAAGCATTCATACTGAAATGTTTTGAACCAGACCCTGACAAGAGAGCCTGTGCTAATGATTTACTTCTGGATGAATTCTTAAAAGTTTCCAGCAAAAAGAAAAAGACACAGCCTAAGCTTTCAGGTATGTAGTTGCACTGCAGAAGCCATGGGTCAGAGTGCCTAATCCTAGGTATCAAGGTAGAAAGCATTTCCAGAAGGAAACCAGTTTGTTTACAGAAATTTCTAGAAATTGGCTTAACCATAAGCAGTGTGCCCTTGGCCATTTAGGTCAAGTATCAGGGAGCCATGTGCCTATCAGTTTCACAGACACTGAGTCCTCATGCATAATAGCCTTCATTTGTATTGTAGACAGTTAATGTACCAGTATTTATAGCATTCTGTCACCATAGATCCTGCAGTGAAAGTATGAAAGAGGTGACATATAGTCTGTTAGAGCTGAAATTCCACATGACAGCTAACAGGCTATAAGGCTACTGGAGGGTTGCATAACTTCCAAGCCATCTAGGTAGTGCATCCTCTTAGTTTTACGTAGTAGAAAATATCTGGACATTTTTCAGATAGTACCCAAAACCCTAACAACAAAGAAACAAAGAAAAGATTGTCAACTATCAATAAAATAGCAGCCTAAAAATATAAGTAAATTGTCTTTTTTGCAATAATTTCCGTAGTCATTTCAGAAAGAAAATGAAGTAAAAGATCCATTTGTTCTTGGCGTTTTGGGTGTTTATGCTGGATGAGGCTGGGCACAGAGGCCGTGTGGAAGGACATTGATCCTGTTTCAAGCATTTGTTTTGTTGATTGTTAAGGTTAACAACAAGGCCAGCATGTGCTTACGTTGCTGTTTGCTTTTCTTCCCACAGCCCTGTCAGCTGGATCGAATGGTGAGTCTGTTTACCCCTCCCACTGAACTGAGGGTTCTTGTACCATAATTGCAAACTCTAGAACTCTCATAAAGGGCCTCAGCATTGCCCTTGCTTACTTGGGCTTGGCTGGGTTCATTGCTTCAGAAACCCCTTACCTTTGTCTTTCTTGAGGAAGGCTTACATTATTGTACTCTAACACAAGCTAATGGTGTTTCAGAAACTTTTTATTTAAGTGAAGTCCCTGCTTTCTTAACCCAGGAGCCAGCTGCCCACCTACTGGCTTTCTTGTGGAAATTTTCAACACCAGCTATCTTCGTCTGTCATCCCTGGGGTAGTGCATTCTGTGTTTAGGAGGCCGGGAGTTACAGTGTTGCTTCTCCAGTTGGTTTTGTAGCTCATAACCAGGAAGATAGTTTTGATCCTAGAAGATCAATTAAAGCATTTCAAAGAGTAAAGACATGAACCTCCTGTGGAGTTTTCCTTAGCTGAGTGAGTGGTTGATGGGTGTGGAGGGGCTAAGTTTCATGATGTGTGGCTTTTGTGGGTCAGGGTGCACATTTTTGCAGCTTCCTCAGATGGCCTAAAGTGACTTGGCCCATAGGAGAAGCCCATTAGTTCCTGAACACAGTCTCTTCAGTTTTTCTCCTACAACTCTGAGGAGAGACCTGGCCCACCCACCCTACCCCCACCTCTTCCTTCTTTCTCTAGGGCAGGGAGGTCATGGAGAGCTTGCTTTGGCTTCTCATGCTCAGAAGTTGGTTTGGCTCCTCCTGAGCTGTTTTCTCAGTGTGTGGCGTGCCGCAGCTTATTTGTTTCAGCTGTCACTCTGTGCTGGTAACAATGCCCACTTGACAGACTCGGTTTAGAGAATAAAGTGAATACCGTCCTAACACAGCCATGGAGCTGTGCTGAGAAGCTCACTCCACGATGGCCTCATCCCTTCCACCCAGCAGGGCTCTCATCTACAGAGAGCACATTTCCGTCACACATGTTGAACTTCTATGAACCCGGTGGTACAGAAGTGGCAAGGCAGCAGTTCTTCCCCAGCTTCTCAGGAGGCACAGGCCTGAGGCCAAGGGACCTGTGAGGGCGCTTACTCATGGCTGCTCAGGCGTGGTCCACGCTTGCCCACTCCTCTACCTTACATGAGATAACTCAGCAGAAATGCAGCCTGCACTGGCTCTACACTCTAATCCCACTTGAGGTGCTACAGGATCTTAAGATTTTGTAGAGTCAGATAGTGAGAGTTAGGACAGAGCTGGGTTTCCTTATGGATTCATTGACCTTGGACTTGACATATTCTCTGTCACCTCACCTGTGCAGTGGGTTCAGTGAAACCATCTGCTTATGGGTTCTCCTAAAGATTAAGTGAGACCACTTATGGAAAATGCCTGACCCAGCAAGCACTTCCTAAGACAGTTTCCACTAATCTTACTCCACTCTCCTCTGGCTGTGGCCACTATGCTCAGTGGCTTGTTGAGGTCCATGAACCATCACTGCTGTTTCCCTGAGGGCCCTCTTGATTCCCCTCAGTCAGAACTCTTCTGAGAAGCCTCCCTGTTGTGAGCTTTTTACATCCCAGTGACCTTTCCTCCTTGGTTGGCCTCCCTTCCCTGAGCCAGGCACTTGCACCTGAATGAATGGGCAGCCCCCAACTCAAACATAGTATACCTGTTCAGGTTCTCAGTGGGAGGGATGCCATTCTATAATGGCCACAGACACTTCCCTCTCTTCCTCAGGAAGGCAAGACCCAGGTGCTGGCCAGGAGAGAAAAATCCCACTTGGTTGTTTAGAGCTGATACTAAAAACTTCCTGCCACCTATTAACTTAAACTGTGTGTATGGCCTGGACTTCCTTACCAGCTAGATGAATATACTTACAGGGCTCTTCCTTTCCTAGCATTTTCTGCAGGCCTTACACCACCAGTTCAGGTGAGAACATAGACTCTCCCCCAGAGTCCATCTGCAGCACCCGTGCTCATGCTACCGTAGGAACACTCTTGACAGTGGGGCTGTCCTCTCTGGGGAGAGATATGGTGCCTTTGTCTTTTCTTTGTAAGTCACAGCCCAAGTTTTAGTTCATGGTCCTAGAAGTCCAGGAGCCTGGCACCTGTATCTCCTTGGCATCTGGTAAGGACCTGATCCTTGGCATTGTTCTCTGCAGAGTCCCAAGTAATAAAGGGCATGCCATGGCAAGACAAGGCATTCAGATGATGAGCAAGAAAGACAAAGAGAGCTGCATTCTGTGACAGCCACCCCAGTGATCAAGGAATCCATAAATGAATGAATCCATTCATGAGGGAAGAGCTCTCATGATCCAGTCACTACTTAAGGTTTCACCTGGCTCCTCTTAATCTCATAACAGGGATTAAGTTGCAGCATGAGTTCTGGGGAGACATTCACACCACAGCACTCTCCTATCGCTACATTCAGATCTGAAGGCCTAAGGAATTCACTGAAACAGTGATTGTACAGTCAATGTATGCTCAGGAAATGTTCTATGCCCTGAAAGTCTAATGATAATACCAGAGTTCCTCATTTGAGGAGCTGTTGTACTTATGGGAGACACAAGGCAAAAGTCATCTGCCTTGTAGTGTAATTCAGTCTGTACCCAGGGTGTTGGGAAGGAGAAAAGATTATGTGAAGTCAGTGTGTGGTCTCAAGGAAGATTTTCCCGGGGAGCAGGTCCTTATAAGTAAGGCTGAGTGCATGTGTAACAGGTGGATAGAAAGCGGGCATTCCTAGCACATGTTTAATGGGCTAGGCCACTCCTAGTATGAGCTAGTGCCAGGATGTGTGAGCCCTTACTGTGCATTAAGGAACCCCGTGGTTCAGCGCTGCTTGTGCTTGAAGTACCTGAGCAGGAAGATAGACCAGCTCAGATCTCAAAGAGCTCTTAATGAAATGCTAAGGTTAGCAAAGAGAGGCAGAGAGCCAAGGAAAGACTTTGGTCTTGTCATATAGCCTAGAAGAGGGTTTAATTCTGTAGTAATGAAAATATCCAATCTCTTCACTATCTAGCACATTAGTATGTTGGCCACTAATCATATGTGGCTGTGACACACTCTGTTTTAGGGGAAGAGGGGAAAGGATGTGAGCTTTAGGAGAATCTCTCATAAGTGGCCAGGAATAGGCTGAGTGGCCAGCTTGTGGGCCCAGAGTCCTGGGAGCTCCTGTGTAGGGAAGAGAGTCGGTTCCATCTTCAATGAGCTGGTGCTGGTTTTCTTCTGCCTGTCACAGCTTCATGTTTCAAAGTACACTGTCTCTAGGTCTCCATCTTTTCCTTCCCAGCAGCCCCTTGTCTCCTCTTCCACTGGTCGGGTTCAAGCCCAAGTCACTGATGAGATACACAGAGGCAAATCTGACACTGTTTTCTCAATGGCCTCAACCTCCCTGGCTTCGAGCGCAAGTAGTAGTCCCTGATGCTTCAGGAGTCTCCTGGGTGGTCTTCCCTGATGTGTCATTCTCCTGTTTTCCACCATTCTCATGGCTACTACTTGTTACTCTCCTTTGCTACCTCCTTTTCCTTCATTTTCCATTAATTGCTGGCATTTTGAAGGGCTGCATTCTCTGTTCTCTTTGCATAGTTCCCTAAATTGAGTCATCCTGTGCTATAGATACCATGTAGAGTGACAGGAGACTGAGATGATATCTCTAACCCTGTCTTCTGAACCCCAGACTCCCCTTTCTTCATTCCTCAAACTAACCTGTCAGGTTACAACTTTTCCCCACTAAAATCAATTTCTTCTTCAGCTTGTATTATTTTCTCATTATATTATATAAGTACTATATGCACCTACTCATCTCCTAAAGCAAGAAACCTAGAGGTCTCTTTGATAGCTCGTTTCTCATCCCTTCCTCTAATCTACCAGAAAATCCTATTGGTTACCCCTCTCCAAAATAGTCAGTGACTAGTAACTACATGCTGTGTGAGTGAATGCAGAGACTTGAAATCAATCTAGAAGCAAATTCACTAATGTAGAAGCCGGCAGAGGAAGAATCTGGGCTGTATAGAACATCTTAGGTCTCTTTGTTTCTCAGACAAGCCATAAAACAGGTACTCGGTTCCATCCTTAACATAGACAGCTTTACCTTCTTAGATCTCCTCTTAGGCAGCCAGTCTCCATAGCAACCTTAAAACTCATGGATGTGACACAAGTCCTCTCATTACTGAGTAATCAAACCATATGATGTGACCAGAAAGACAAAAAAAAAAAAAAAGAAAAAGAAAAACAGGGTAATTCAAGACCTCACTCCTCCTCTTTTGACAATCTTATACATGAACTTACAGAAAAATGTTGCAGGAGCTCTCACTTCATAGTGTCTAAGAAGAGCTCATCTGCTTTCCCCTAGGAAGCATGTGTTTTGTTTTGGAGATATGAATAATGCTTTCCTCCACTTCTGATTGTCCCATGCACAATGAAGAGTATCACCAACTGTCACCAAGAACCAGCCCCACTGAAGACTTTTTTTTTTTTTTTTTTTTTTTTTTTTTTGTGGGACCAGGGTTTGAACTCACGACCTT
>PVJA010035114.1:0-22062 GCA_004027025.1 Myocastor coypus
CATTCATCCCTTTCCTCTGAGGTCCCATAATCTCCTTGACCAGGAAATTTGGGACACCTCTGAGTTATAGGATATTACAGCACAGGTTCTCTTATATCCTGGGTCTTTACTGACCTTGAAGGGCTAGGGCCAAAATATTGGCTATCCTTATAGCCCTTCTTTTTCTCCAATTGTCGGTCTGTTAACTTACATTCTCAACTCTGGATGGAATTTTGAACAGTGAGCACACTCCCAGGAAGAACAGGAGTCCCTGTCTTCCCAGGAGCTGAGGTCTTGCAGCGTGTGTGCGCTCATTCATCCTTATAGTTAATCTAGAAGGGCATAAAAAATGGCCATCATTTTCCCATTGTGTGGATTTTATAGGCTCCAACATTTGCCTGAAGGTAACAAGACAGTTGTGGTGGCACTGATCCTCGACGAGCAGCCAGGCCCATGGGAAGCTGTCACTTTCTCACAGGTTCTTTGCTTCACCATGGGGTCAGTCACCCACTCACCTGCTGCACAAGCATCCACTGGATTCTGACTCTCTGACAGCCATGCCCCAGGACAGGGATCCAACCAAGACCAGGTCCACTCCCAGGGAAATGGAAGAGACTGGGAAGTCAATGGTAATTACAAGCAAACCCCCCCAAGCCATAGGCAATATACCTAGTTAGATACACGCCACATATAAAGTGATTTGGGTCCATGTTCCAGCTCAGATTCTCATTTGCGTGTTGACATGACTTATTACTTCCTCCTAATATTCTGCATAATTTAAGCATTTATTGTTGATACTTCTGAATATACACATGAGCCCTAGAATATAAATTCTGTGATGACAGATATTTTTGTCTGTTTGAGGGTGGACCTTCAAAACCTAAACAGGTGCCTAGCAAGCAACAGGTGCTGAACAAACTTCTGTAGAGTGAAGGAATTCATTGTATATCCCTGGGAAATTTGCTTACTCTCTTTAAGCCCCAGCCTTCATGTATATAATACAAATGATGCCTGAATGATTGGATTATATAATGTAAACATACCCAGCACAGAACCTAGGCCATAATAAGCAAAATAAGTGGCCATTACTATTCAATATTGGCAATGCAACAGGGTTTGGAACTGAAGAAGCATTGATGAATATTAACTGTCTCTGCTGGAGGATTATCAGGGAAACTGTCATGGTGAGTCCTGAGGAATGAGTAGCAGAATATGCCAGTAAAAAGGAAAAGGACTCAAAGACCACGAAAGGCAAAGGAGCCTTTCTTGAGGTACTTTCAAGCTCTGGTGTCTAAAACAACACACTCGTCTTGGGGCACAGCCTTCCATCCTTGTGCCCTCAATAATCTGTGTTCCTGAAGTGTACCTTCTCCAGGGTTGGTCTCAGGATCCAAAAGAAGGTAGAGGTCCCCTAATTCCCCTGGTCACAGAGGCAGCTTAGTCTTCAAGGATCATGTAGCATTGCTTCCTTGAGGGTTCTGCCATGCCTGGAGTCTGTGTGCATGGCACAAATCTAAAGAGATGGAGCTGGCCACATAGTGACTGCAGCAAGTAAAACGAGAGGCTTTCCGCTCGATGACACACCTCTGATTCAGTCTGCCCTGACAAAGCTGGAGATTAAGTTTCCTTGCCTAAAGCTGCAAGGAGAAATATGACACCCTTTGCTGGCTAAGAGTGGAGCATGCTTTATTAACCCAGCCTTAATTATATTCCATTTTGAGATTCAATAGTTTCGATTGCAACATCACATGAAACCAGGCTGAGTTGCACCCCATGGGACTCTGTCCACGAGCAAGATCAGAAAAGTGCCTAGCAGCCAGTGACCTGCTTACGCCAGCCCTTTAGAGAGCCAGGCTGGAGCTTGTGCCCAGCTCTGGGGGAGTCCCAAGATGGCCCAACCAGGCTAGGATTGGGCTGGCAGGGTGATGGATAAACAAAGCTTGCCTCTATTTACAAAATAAATGATGCCTCCTTGGAAAGTCAGAAGTGAATATGCAAGATGTACACATGGCCCTAAGTTACCAAGGAACACAGTGAATGGGACTGTCCCCACTCACATGAAATTTGGTTTGCATCTGATCTCACCTTCCCTCTCTTCTCCATATGTTCCATTCCTGAAAGAGCAAAAGTGGTCCTTTTCTTTTCAACAGAGAGATTAGAACCAACCTGATTTGAAGGAAGGGAATAAATCATGCACTTTTGTTTTGAGGCTGATCTTTTACCCAGTCTTTTTCTTGTCTTGCAACACTTTTTTTTAATTAAATCACCAAGACATCCAGTTGGTCCAAGGGCTAAGTGTGTCCATCACAACATTAAAATAGCTATCTACTATTAAGCATTTACTATTTTAGGGAGTATGTGGAGAGTCTGTAGTGAATTAGCTCATTAAAGTATTATAATAGCTTTATGAAGTAGACATGCAAGGTAGCCAGAGGTGGGGCTCATACTTGACCTACATGAGGTCCAAATAAGCACCCTCCCTGCCACACTCTACCTCTACAGAGTTCCAGGACAGCAGAGGAAAAGAACAAAGCATATCTGAGTCATTCTAGGCTGTTCCACATGGAGTTGAAGTTCCAAGGGATGGACAGTAGGCTTCAGTAATGTCTATTTAATTAACTAATTAATTATGTGGGTAATTTTTAAAGAAACTTCAACTGGGAACAAAGGGTCAGAAGCCAGCTCAATATAATATACATGTGGACAATAATATACTATGAGGCTCTGAGCCAGGGACCTCTCCCCTGGACACTGGTCTTATGATTTCAAAAACCAGGTGGTGAGGCTAAATAATCTCTGAGGCCATCTACTCCAGGATCTTCTAGCAAGCTTGCCTCAACAGCCCCTGTCTGAAAGCCTGCATTAGAAGTTTATGCTGTTTTCTCACCTCCCACCACACACCTGAGCCCCAGACACAAAAGTGGGCCCTCATCCTGACAAATACTTCAGTCCAAGCTCTGGTGAGTCATATTGCAAGTTAGGCAGTTATGTAGGTGTGCATGTGAGTTACTGCTAAGCACATGCAACTGGCTAGCATCTACCGAAAGGAAGAACAGTTAACACAATGAGGAACCAAGGCCCTCCCAAGAGGCTCTCCCATGAGAAGAAGGAGGCTTTGTGACTGGTCACTCCTCTTCTCAATCAGGGGGCAGACAAATACCCAAAAGAGCCTTTCTGGACACAGCTGAAGGATTTACAATCAAAGGCTTCTCATCTAGCCAGGTCACTACAACAAAGAGGTCATGTTGCCACATTCAGCAAATCATTTTCTTGTATTTACCCTGTACTAAGTACTAGATGGGAGAAAGAAAAGATAAAGAGGGAAAGTGAAGTATTCTTACCTCAAGAGGCCACAGTCCTGGAAGATGAGATTACAATCTAAGTTGGATTCATCAGAATGAATAAAAGCACTTGTTCTAACAGGGGAGTGGGGAAGGAGGAAAGGCAGCTGGAAATGGGGGCTGAATTCTCAGGACACATGATACTTGATCTAAACTTTGCTAAAGGAAAAGGCTTTGACAGGTGGAAGTGAAGGAAGAATATTTTACTAAAAGCAAATGATTAACAAGGGATAGCTGTCTCCCCATAACGAATACACATGTGTACAGACACATGGGGAGGCCAGATTTAGAATGTCCCTTTTGACACACCTGCACACACTCAATTAGATTTCTGTGAGCCCGGCTCTGTGAGTTCTCACTACACATTAGGACAACCAGGTCACCAGTCTCTGAATGGCAAGATCAAAACACGTACCTCTGTGAAGTACAATTTAAACCATATGCTTCCTCATTGTTTCTGCTTGGTTCATCAAAATTATCTGTCACATTTGACTTCAGATAGTCAAAAGCCTTCCAAGATTTTTTTTCTCTTTTGACACATAAGAAGTTGTCTTTTTCCAAGCAAAACACATTGACACCACAACAGATTCTGATGTTTTCAGACACATGTATGAAATCTAGCATGGTAGAGCTTCCTCCAGTTGGATGGTAGAGGTTCTGCATAGTCCTATACAAATTTTCCACTATTTTAAGAGTTACTCTAAAACTTAATGTTAGGACATCATTTGATAATATTCCAGGCCCAAGCACAATGGTCTTCTCACTAAAGCAGAGAGCCAAATCAAGCTCCCCTAATGATACATGACCCACTAGTTAAGCATGGCTTGCTTAGTTGGTTGGTTGGTTGGTTGGTTGGTTGGTTCGTTGGTTGGTTGGTTGGTTGGTTGGGTGAGTGGAGATTTTGGTGCTGGAGACAGAATCTAAGGCTTTATGCATGTCAGCCAAGCATTCTGTCAACTTCCAATCCCTAGATTTTTGCATTTCTTAATAGTTAAGAAAATGAGGGGCCCGGCAGGATGGCTCAGTGGTCTAAAGTACCTGCTTCGGAAAGCTTAGGTGGCTGTAGGGACCGCGGTTCGATCCCCGGCACCACATGCTGCATGAGCCCTGCCCTCAGGGCAGGCTGAGCCGGCCATAAAAATAAACAAAAGTTCTAAAACAAAAAAATAAACAAATAAATAAAATTCTTTAAAAAAAAAAAAAAGAAAATGATATTTTATGGCATGTGAAAATTATACAAATTCAGATTTTGCTGATGAAAGTTTATTCAAACTTATTCATGCCCATTTGTTTATTTATTATCTGGAACTACCACTGCACTGCAGTCACAGACCTAAAGTGTTGGATGGAGATCCCATGGATCACAAAACCTAGCATACTACCTGATCCTTTCCAGGAAATATTTGTCAAGACCTGCTCTAAGATGATAGACTGATCTTACAAAACTGGATGCTACCACAGCTTTTTTATTTTGATTTTTAAAAATTATTTAATTAAGTAATTATTTTCTTGGTACAGAGTCTCATTATGCTGCTCAGAATCAGTGACCCTCTTGTCTCAGCCTCCCCAGTGCTGGGATTACAGGCATGCACCACAACACCCTGTTTCAGTGCCTGGCACAGCATGCAATAACAAAGGATCAAACTCGGATCCTTGTGCTTGCCAAACAGGCACTTAGACCACTGAATTATCTCCCCAGCCCTACTATAGTTTTTTATAGTCATGAAATTGTAGAGACAAAATCATCTAAATGTTGTCAGAAGCTTTTATTTTCTAGGAACTAAAGGTCTGAATTCATCTTTGGGCCAAATTACCCTTCATCCTTTGCTTTTGACATGAGTCCACTGGGTTCTTTAATTGCTCAGACAAAAAGTAATATACACACCATTGCATTTGAGGAAAAATTAAGTCACCATTAATCTTAATGCACATGTTCATGATAAAATGTAGAGGTCTCCATATCTTTGTTATAACATACCTCTATCTCTACAGATTTTATAACTTCCTTGGAGAAAGTTTTAATCTCTATGATTATAGTTATTGCTTATTCTTAAAGGAGAGAGAAAGAAAAAATTTTCTAGAATTCTTTCACAAGAGATTGGGATACAGACCTTAAAATTGCAGGAAAAAATGTCCGCATTTTAAGCAGCAGTTAAGATTAGATGTGGATATTTCAGTCCTCTCAAATTAAATGATCTGATTCAACATGAAAAACAATTCTTACAAAATGATTCAAAATACAACAATACAATATGATGGTCTTTTGCAGCCCAGAAGATCAAGGTTAGAGCCTCTCCTGAAAATAATGGAGGATCCCACTGTACATTATCCATTATCTAAGCAGGCAAGATTAGAACTCCCTGTGAAGACTAGGAGGTGAGAGTGGTCTGGTAGGGTAGGAGAGAGACAGGAGAATAAAGTCTTACCATCACTCTGGGCCTTACATACTGAGGTGTAGACTCTAGCAAAGGAGACAGAGATCAAAGAGACTTCTAGGGAGAAAGTGTCATAGGCTTTCTGCAGTGGAAGGCTGGGCAATGGCCATTCAGAGGTCTATGGAGAGCGAGTCTCGACCTGTGCTGAACGCTGTTATATAAAGCAATATTTTTTAATATTCTCTGTTTGAACTGACTTCTTACAATCCCCAGCATTTGATTAAATTGTGGTCAAAATTTACAACCTGGGCTTGGCTGTACTGTGATAAAATTAAGACCCTCCTCATACTGAGAGAAGATAGTAAAGAGAATAGGGTCTTCTCCCAAGAGCAGGGAGCCGTCCTGGTAACTCCCTGAGGATACCAGTGCTTGACAAGTGATGACTGGCAATAATAGCAGTGCCGCTGGACAGCAATGGGGTCAAAGCAGGTCTGTGTTGGGGTCTATTTACTTACACACATAAACCGTTGTCTAGAGGAACTCTGAAACTAACCGGAATACTTATGAGAAATTATTGGATATTATTCCATTGGGAAGCAGATACCTCTGCCTCTGAAAGTTATCTTGAGAAATCTGTAAAAACCAAAGTGCATAATTTCAGAAGAATTATGACTGCTTGTAGGCATATCTTAAGAGAACATTTAATTAACAAGAAATATTAAGGACTATCAAAAGCACTCCACAGATATGGCCTGTCTGTTTATGGTCCCTAAACTAATTAAGGTTTTGTTTTTTGTTTTTTGTTTTTTGTTTTTCTGGTGTGAGAATTACACCAATATCTAATCAACACTCCACACATCAACCACAATAACAACTAAGTAATTCTAATGAGGCGCAATATTCGCACTGAGTGTGGAATCTCAGAATGTGCACGTAATCAATGGCACACAGATCTTCTAGCCCACTACGAAGCGGCTTCCCTTTCCCATGGTGCAGCAGACCACCATGGTCTCCAGCTCCAATGCTCTCTGGCCACACACTCCACCAGGCAGGACAGCGCCCAAAGGACCAAAACTTAGCTATAGAAGGGTGAACAGGTCTCACAATGTTATTGCGCCACCCACAACTGTCTCCATAAATCAACAGATAAACAGTATTTCTGTGGCATGAGCAAAGGAAATGACTAAAGAAAAAAAAAGGTCTGCAAAGACATCTCAGAGAATCGAGAACCCATAATCACTACAGCCTCATGAAGTTATCTTACAAAAGGAAATGGATCAGTCATCCTCTGAGAGCCCAAGCATCCAAATTTGTTGATGAGAAAAGTAAGATTCCAATAGGTAACACTGATTGTCCCAGACAACAAACAGAAGAATTGGAGAAAGTCTTCCACTATCTTACATTCAACTAAGCACCCAGTTCACTTGGCAAAGTGTCATGTTATTACCAAAAAAGAAGGTACCCACCAACCTACTGACTGAGTTAACACTGCACTACTTCACAAAGCAGGCAGAATGGAGTCATTAAAAATATTAGGAGACAGGGAAGGCGATGTAGTCAGAAGACTAAGTGCCTGCTTAGGTAAGTGCAGGAGCCGGGGTTCAATCCTTGGCAATGTGTGCTGCACCATCCCCACCCTCAGGCATGCTGCGCAGGTGATGGAGTCTGGGCATGGTGGCACATGACTGTAATCCCAGCGGTAGGGAGGCAGAAATCAGGAGGATCACTATAAGTCCCAGCTGTGTAGTGAGACCCTGAGCATGCAAACAGATGCACACACACACACACACACACACACACACACACACACACACACAACAAATTAGAAGAAAATGAAACTGTTAATCTTCAATGAACATGGGGGCAGTGTGCACCCACGTGGAATGCCCGTGTTCCCTGGTACTGAGCATACACTGAAATCAAGATATATGCCGTGTTATACCCCATTGAACTGGGGTAGATAATATTGAAAATCTCATTCTGTCATGCACTGTGGCTTCCCATCCTATATAATAATAATAAGTTGAGGAAGTAAAGAGAGAGAGAAAAAGAGAGTCAATCCCTAATGACCCTCAATTTTTTCGAAGTCAGAAGAAAGGAGGCTAAATTCATTTCTTCATTGTATGACTGTGAAATTTCTGTTTGGTTCCCACCACCATCCCCACCGAACCACCCCTCAATGTGGATCTTGAAGTATTCTTCATGGACTGGACCACTTTTAAGAAGCAGTTCTATAACAACAAAAATTCCAGGGCCACTCTGCAAAGGGTACAGAAACAGACCATCCATGCAGAGTATCATTCGCCTGGACCAGGTTGCTAGCTGCCAAGACTCCTTCCATGAGCAAGAAGAGCAAGGGAATAGAATTTGCCTGGAATAGCTTAAGCTGATTTTGGCACCACAGCCAAACATCTGTGCTGACATATCTTTCTTTTCATATCTTTCCTTATTGTTACCAGAGTGACCTCTCTAAAATGCACACCGAATCATGCTGCCTCCTGCTCACAGGCTCTGGATGATTCTCAACTATCCATAGGATCAGTCAAAACTCCCTGGAAGGATCCACAAGGCTCTTGTCAAAGTGGCCTGAGTCTACCACTCCAGTGGCCTTTCACGACATCTCACTAGCAGAGCCCACCCTTCTCCACATTGCCTCTAAACTTTAACCAAGCTAGGAAAAATGAGCTGCTTCTCAAGACCACAGCTTGCTTTCCTGCCATTGTGTCTTTGAGAAATCAGGACTCTTTCTGCAAGATTGACAGCTGACAAAGCCCAGCCCTTCGGTATCCAGCTCAGATATCCACACAAGTGAAACATTTCCTCATACCCGACAAACCGAGTTGATGACATATACTTCATATTAGAGAATGGAGAACTTTGTACCATTGCTAATGTAAAGGAGACCACAAACTTCCTGCAGGGATAGAATTGCACTGTATTTATTTCTGTGTGTTCAGTACATGGCTAGTGTTCACTATATGATACTGAATGAGTGAATAAATACTGATTTGTTTATATATGTAACTAAACCAACACAATCATCAATATCTTTGTAGTCTACCAGAACTATCCAACTTGCAGGCAACATTTAACTCCTCAATTATGTAACTGCGGTATACTGCAGTGTTTCCCACAGGATGTGAAACAACTCAAGAATCTCTAAATTATGTGTAAGAGGATTCTTCACAGGCACAGATTAAGTGACGCTGATTGGCACATTAGAAAAGCTATTCCTTTTCCAAACATGCTTCAGTACTTGTGATAAAATAAAGGAAGAAAAACTCTTGGTTGGACGCCACGTGACTCTAGCACCTCTCCAAAAGTACACTACAATTTCTCTTTTTAACAAAGACGAGTATAATTTAGCCTCTGAGATGTCAACAAGAATGGATACTTAGCTAAAATATGAAAGCTTTGCTTCATGTTCATTGCTTATTTTCATGATTCCTTTTCTTTTGTAAAAAGCAATACTAGCTTTTGTTTACTGTAAGCAACGCAAAGTTTTCTTTTTTTATTTATTTATTTTTTATTGTTTCAGAACCTTTGTTTGTTTATTCACTCATTTTTATGGCTAACTCAGCCTGCCCCGAGGGCAGGGCTGGCGCAGTATGTGGTGCCGGGGATCCAACCGTGGTCCCTGAAGCCGCCCAAGCTTTCCCAAGCAGGTGCTTTAGACCACTGAGCCATCCTGCCAGGCCCCCAGTTTTCTTATTTAATATATTTATTTAGGTTTTTAAATGATTCTGTTTAGTAAAATATTATTCCAGGTAGTTGTGACTATCTCAAAAATAGTGATGGTGGCATCTAACTAAGAATGATCCTAAGCATAAGCACCGATCTTAGAAGGTAAAATACCTGAAGGGTTCACAAGTTCAATGGTCTTGAATCAGTAAATAGATGTTTTTGAATATTTTCTACGAATTAACAATACAGATAATAACTGTAGGGTCTTCTATTTATCTGTATAAAAAATAAGATGAAATAGTATGTGTAAATATCCCTCTGGAGTGTATAGAAAGCAACTTCACTATGATCATGAAAACATCCAGCTCCCACACGGTATGGTCACGTGCCTTCTCCCCATCTCACCCAGTGTGGCTGAAGTGGGACATAGCTGAGTTCTAGTTCAATATATCTCTTGGCACCCTGTAATTTAGTTCTTCTCATTCCCAAATTCCCATTAAAATTACTAAAGCCATTTTTAAAACAATAAAATGTCACAGGAATGGTGTCAATTCATTGAATTATAGAAGGAATTTCTGCCAGATGTAGGGCAGACTGAAGCCATTAAGGAAATCACTGGTGAGTCCAACAACCAAGACAAGTAAAGGAGACAATCATAGGACTTTTATGGACACCTCAAGAAAACCCTCACGCCCTAAGCCAGAGGTTCTCAACCTGTGGGGCATGACCCCAGTGGGGGTCAAGTGACCAAAACACAGGGGTCACCTAAAGCCATTCTGAATCATAACTGTAGCAAAATTACAGTTTTGAAGTATCCACCAAAGTTATTTTTTGGTCTGGGGTCACCGCAACATGAGGAACTGTATTGTGGGGTCACGGCATTAGAGAGGTTGAGAACCACTGCTAAACAATAGGGCACAAGAACCCATTAGATTAAGATCAAAAAAGGAACTCTCAACTTCAAACTACAAATGATTTCAGCAAATGACAATAGTCCAGGCAATCATACTCTGTGGGACTGAAAGGACAGGGGACAACACAAACATTTTCCCTCCAGCAGCCTACACAAAAAGGACAACATCACTATGCAAAGAAACACTGTTTCTCTTACAAGAAACTGGATCTCCCATTTAATAAAATGAAATTATAAGAACTTAATTTTTTTCCCTTTATGTAACTTTGCCAAAAAAACTTCAATCAGAAATTTATAGAATCCATGAATCTGTAGCATCTATAAAATCTGTAGGCACCTCAGGTCCAGATCTGGAATAAGTTCGCTATGGCCTCTGAGCTCATGGGAAGTATAACATGAGAAGCCAGCAGAATTAGCCTGCTGGAAAAATCAGTGTTATTTGAAGCTCTGTACTAGAAGTGGAGGATGAAGGAGAGAGGCAGGCCTGTCTTCTTTGCATCAACTGGTGGTCACTCACCGTGAACAATTCCAAATGCACAATGAAGATTTTTTTTTTAATTATGGGTCTGTAACCCTTCCTGTTGACTTTACCCTTCTTCCTATTGTGATAACCAATAACTGAATCTAAGACAAGCGAGAGGCAGATAATGCTAGTTAGTGAGCCTGACTGGGCTAAGTTGGGGCATCATCTCACATTTTAACGGAAGAAGATGAGAGACTGAAGTTGAAGCAGAGAAAAATGAAAAATGTATATTTCATATTTTGTGTAGATTTAAGAAGTGATCCCTTTGAGAATGCCATGTAACTTCACTAAGTATCCACAGTGGACTTCTAACTGGTGGTCAGCTTGTTAGATCCAGCCGAGCTGAATTAGTGTGGTGCTGGCTGTCAAAGGCCAACCTGAGATAGCTGCCTGCAGCATGAGAGGCAGGAGACACTGTCGGTAAACTGTGAGGGATGCGTTTGGAGAAGGGAAGACGAAGGCAAAGTCTAACAGCCAGCTATCCTCTAATTGCTGTGCCAAATTTCCCTGCCTGCGAATACTGCCTCACACAGTTTGAACTCCCCCGTGGTGACTAGTCATGCTTATAAGGTCCACTGTGCCTCTGGTCTGGGGAGAGTCTGGGGTTGACCTGGCAGGCCTCAGCTGCAGGTAGGAATTCATAGTGTCACCTTGGATTCAAAAAAGAATCACACAAAGTGAATTCTTCCTTTCTAAGAGTGTTGGCCACAGCAATTTCATCTCAAATGAAGAGTGAAACTGAGTCTGACACCAAGAGCCCCAAAGAGAGCATCAGACCAGGGTCAAAGCCAGCAGCTGAAACCTCTAAAAAACATTAGAGATAAGAGATGGTGTATTGAAAAGGAGAGCAAATGCTTTTGTTTATTTTCTTCCTTTTAATTTTTTGACCGAATTTACATCCCTATATCTGGTGATCTGAACAACTAATTTGAAGACAATATGCAATATAACAGTTGTTGAGGTCCCACGAGATAGTTCAGCAGTCTAAGCACCTGCCTGGGAAGCACAAGGACCTGAGTTCAATTCCCAGTACCACATGACCCTGTATCAAATACATATTTTTTTAAATCAATAAATTCCTAATATTTTGTTTAGTGAGATTCTGTGTAGTTTCTAATAGGCTTATTTTTTTCTATTTTTTATTCTCTTTAAAAAGTAAAATAAGAACAAAAAAAATTAGAGCTGGATCTTTTCCATTCCTGGGCCAAGACTCAGACAACAGTTGATCAAACATGACTCAAAGACATATCTGTGCCTGTGAACAAAGCCAGGCCTCTGGGCTGTGTGATCATCACCTCACACGCACACCAGTGAGCCAGCAGGTGAGTTGCTCTGACTAGCACATCAGATTTCTTTCTGGCCAGGATTCCTGCAGAGTCTGCTCCTCACAGGTAAAGCAAGACAGTCCAGTGAGGGAGGTAACAGCGGCAACCACAATGAATCAACATCGGGAGGAGTGGAGCACACACAAGCACCTGCTCCAGCCTCGGCTGTGGGGAAGCAAGGAAGACTCATCCATGAAGGAGAGAGGGGCCTGTCCCTGAGGAGCTCACAGCCTGCGGGTAGCAGCAGACATGCTACCTCCTCACAGTAACATGACGTGACAATGCCTTTCTGGAGATGGGTCCACTGAAGAAATCCAAATAACATAGCATTAAGTAATTGCTAGGCAGCTCTGCGAGCTTCGTATCATCTGAGCTACAGTGTCCAAGTTGGTGAAAATACAGAATTGTGTGCCAGGAAGAGAAGAAAACATAAGGAAAATCTCAAGGTCAACACACTTGCTGAAGCTGTTTAGGGTATGAAAGGGCTGAAGGTTCACTTATAGAATCTTTTAAAAAGACACTACTGTAGATGACACTTCTGTTCAAAGGGTGTTGGTGGGCATGTCCAGTGCATTTTTGGTAGAGTACCACTAAAAAGTAACTGGTAACAAGCGGGGGTAAATTTGCCTCTAGAGCAAACTGTATACATCTGTCTGTGTCTATTGAAATACAGAAGGGTTTTGAATAAGGAAGGAGAGAGATTTATTTGAGTTAAAGACTCTTCCATTTAAGAACTCATGGTTAGGCTGAAACTTCCACTATAGTTGGAGAGAGAGAAGTAAGAATGAAGCTATTGAAGGAGAGTGGTCAGAAAAATGCTGTAAAACTAAACAAGTCAGGCTGCACACAGGAACACGATTTCTTTTGCTCTCTACAGGAACATTGACTAAACATAAATACAGGAGAGATAAATTTCCATCAGAATTGAGCTGCCTCAATTCTGCTTTGGCTGTGTTTTAAGGCAAAGATGTTTAACAAGACAAAGTAGTTCGTGCTTTAGGCCGATGGGCTGACTGGCACGAGTCCAAGATAAACACTGTCAGTAAAACTATCCCTTCCTAACTTCCCGGGAGACTGTGGGCTGCCTGCTGAATGGGGCTACCAGCATCTCTAAATTTCTCTCCTTATAAATTTTAGAAAGGAAATCACATCATGGGTCACTAAATGAGCTGTCATTGATGTGGTCCAAGGAGAAATAATACAGGAAGTTATTTACAATCCCATCACATGGAAGTGGCAATATGCTCCAATTTTATCCTCAGTTTTACCTGAAGGAGAAATGGATGAATACACCTTTCTTTATATTTCATTCTAAAACCCATTTGAGGGTGGTAACATCTCTCAAATTTTAAAAAAGGCATTTTTAGAATAATGGAAAATGTAGTAGATAGATCCAGAGGTTTAAAAAAAATGTACTAAACTGGGCTTCTCTTAGAACCACAAAATTCGTATGTGACTCTAGACAGGTCACTCTGCCTCACTAGAACTATTTGCCATGGTGATCACATTGACTCCAGTTGGTTTGAAAGACTGATTTTCAAGCAAATTGGTAAGTGTATTTAAATTTTGAGTTCAAGCTTAAGGTATAAGTAAAATATCATTCATTCATGTATTTTGTAGATGTTTGATCTCCTCTTATGCACCAGAAATTGTCTCAGATAGTGCTTTGAATTTAATGGGTTACCTAACTTGTTGCTCCAAATAAAATTTGAAGCGTCTTGAAAAATTATCAGTCCCTCCAACATAATAAAGTGGTAGCAGACATCCTGAAACCCATACACATAGCACAAACTCCTTCTTAGATATTTCCTAAAGGTAGGTCCCTAACTTATTAAGGTGAGCTTCCAAAAAGACAATGTAAAGAGGGAAGGATGATCATGATCTATTCATAATTTTCTGTGTCTATAAGACACAAATAAGATTAAAGCTTTTCTGATGCTGAGATCTGAATATTGAAAGTGAGCCTGACATTAAATGCTTCAATCTACAGAAACTTAATTCAACAAACATTTGTTCACACCTACTCTGAACCAGCGCTTGTGCCAGGCATTAAAATGAGTAAGATGAGTAAGATCTAGCTTGCACTCTTCAATCAGACCTATAAATCAGGACTCTTGACTCGCGCTATGGGTTCCTCCCCTCGCCTTAATCTGCCCCCATATGAAGAGAACATATTATGAACCAACCTTCTGTCTTAGGGAAAATTCCAGCCACATAGTAAACCTGGGGGAGATTCAGGGAGTAGGAGTAAGACGTTTCTTCTTTGAAGATAATCTCTCCCACTGCCTCCCCCACTGCTATTCTGGAACATGTATCTGGAGCACAAGCACATGGGATTTATAGTTGTTTTTAAAGGGTTCCTCATCAGTAAGTAATTTGCTTGATGATGCCAGAAAATGCTACTACTAGCTAAAAAAACAAAATGGAGAGACCTCAAAGTAGTAACAGGCACTCTCTATTCTGCCTAAAGTGATGAGCTGACTGCATGGCAAAGAAACGTATCTCTCCCCAGAGCAGCCAGATTGTCCTTAGGAACACAGAACTTGACAAGGAAGTGACACTGTCTTTAGAAGCAGAGCTCTCTATAGTGGCACCTTGGAGTGGGTGCTTGGAGGCACCTTTTTCATGGTCCTCCTTTTCTCAGAAACGAATCTAGCCCAAACTTGTGAAAGAAAGTGTGTTATAGAATAGCTAATTGACGGACTCAAGGCCATGCACAGAAGAACAGGCAATGGACTTCAGGAATGCTCTTTCTCATGCCTGACTCCTATTGAACATTTCAGATCTCAGCTCCCTTAGTAGTTGGCTGCCTAAGAATACATAATGTGTCAATGTCTAATTCATATCTGCAGCCTTAATTCATGGCATGCCTAAATAACCATCTGGAGTCACATTGTGGTGCTTTGTATTGTATTCCTGCAAACCAACACTTGACCTTTATCTAGCATAGATAATCAGCACTCAGGAGGTGTTAACAAAAGATCTGTAGATGTCCTTGCTCTGAACCAAGCAAATCACAATGGCACATGATTCTATCGTATGAGTGGGGTTGAGCATCGAAGTCTAGTTTCTTGTAGAAGCAAAGCATGTCCTTCCACTTCCTGCTGTGCCCAAAGTCACAACAGATCTTATACTATATTGCTCTTGGAAGATGAGTTCCATGAGTTCCTTAGTAACCTTACCAAGGTTTTCAGCATGGCATTTCCAGGGTATTTAACAGGGGAAACTTTCCCCTGATAGCGTTCACATACTGCCATCTAGTGGTTGCTATGGCATTTCCAAATGTGCTGCATAAAAATTGCTGCGGCAGCGATTTCACAGGGCTCCAGAATTTCAAGCAGTTCTACTATTTGGTCACTCTGTACTTAGAAACTACCCCTTCATTTCTTTTCTTGGTGTATCTACAGAGAGCTTAGGCTAGGTATGCCCGCAGGCCCAAATTAAGAGTCAAAATTATAGTCAGAAGCAAGAATCTTCATATGAACCCAGTCACGTGCCAGTTCTGTGACCGTGGGCACATAGCTCCTTTCCCTGTGTTTCAGGTCATCCCCTCGAAAGACAGAGAGGATACTTTGATCCTTTTTAACACCAGGAAAGTTTTATATGAATGACATCATTAATATATGGTGTTGTTTTGTTTTTGTTTTTGTTTTTTTGCGAACATTCAAAACCATGAAAATACAGACCCAAATATGTATGTCTACATGGGTCCTATGCATATTCATCATTATTCACGTTCTGACACATACAATATGTGGACAACCAATAATGATTTACTGGTTAAATAGCTGGGACCTAAATTTATCATCTTGAGACCTAAGATCACGAAGACAACAAAATTGCCTCTCAACTGGGCAGCTTTAGGTGGACAGGTGAAATTCATACTTCACTGGGAAGAGGCAATGTAGACTGACTGAAAGGCTACCAGAACAAAGTGTCACTGAGGTGGAGTCATTACCGAATACCAAGCCACTATCCACTCAGAGAGGCTACTGAGGGAAGGCTGTGGAGGTCCTAACCAGCAAAAGGAAAGGTACAGTTTCCATCCCAGAATCCCAAGAAAGGAAGCAAAGCAGGAAACCAACACAGAGAAAAGTGTCACAAGTGCTTCCTAAACAGGAAAGACAGAAATGCAGAGGGACACGTGAGACAGTGCACTTTTTTTTTTTTTTTTTGATTAAAAATAATTTGGGTCTTTTTATTTTTTAGTTTTTATTTTCATTACTTTTAATAAGAAATAACAATGAGACCATTTCAAAACATGCTAGTACAACAGCTACAATAATTAACACAATGCATATTGTCTTCATAGTAGTTGTTCAGACATGATAACTTTTTTAAACACTACTGGTACAAATATTTCTTCTCACTGAACTAAGGGAAAGTAATCCAAAATTCCACGATAGTAGTGGGTTATCGGCAGAACTGGCAATGTTGAAAGCTGTTGACTTGAGCCTTTTACAGCTTTGCATACTAATCTGGCTTTACTTTTTATGTATCATGGTTAAACTTTTCTGCTGAGTGACTAAGGTCAAGTTAAACCAAAACCTATATAAGAAAACATGTAACTTTTGTATCTGACAAGGTTAGTCAAATCCCCTCATGATTTACCCTGAAACCATGTACAGCATTTTGTAGAACTTTTGTCAGTGTCAGCCATCTGGATGAGTCATGACCATTGCCTGAGCAATTTGCTGTCTGTGAAGGCCTGAGAGAATGCTTTCTATCTAGGTGACTCTCCTTAGGCACACTACACATCATCGATCCCATTCCTCTGTGCCCCCATAATCTCCTTGAACATAAAATTTAGGACACAACGGAGTTATAGGATGTTATAGTACAGGTTCTCTTATGTCCTGAGTCCTCACTGACCTTGAAGGGCTAGGGTCACAATTTTGGCTATCCTTATAACCCTTCTTTTTCTCTAATCTTTTGGTTTGCAAACTTTAAGTTGTTTACTCACCAGAGAGATACTATTACTCTATAACATAGGGACACCTTAACATCAGTCTTTCTGAATATCAAACATCCTAGACTTAACACAGAACCGTGATTTTCCATCATTGATATCTGGATAAATTCCTATAGAATAGGATAGAAAAAATGTTACACAGTTTTACACAGAAATTTAGAAATCTAAGCATACACAAAATTGTAGCAGGCCAAGCCTATGGCATTTTTTCTTGTCTCTTCTCGAACAGTGCATTTTTTAAAAGGCTCTTGTGGCCTTGAAGCCCACACAAACACCAGCCTACTCATTGCGCCTCTTATTGCAAAGTATTAGTGAATATACTAGGGACACTCCAGACAAACGGGTTTAAGTGTATTTTTCCATCACAAACTGTGCTGATCTTAAAGAGCTAAACATCTGATGAGTGATATTCCACACACGTTTAGGGCTTCGGATAGTTTTCAGGCCTTTGCCAGGACAGCAGCAAATCTCCAACCTGGACATGTAGAAGAATTACTTGGGAAGCTGGTTTAAAATGAGCTCCAAACAAAGACCCCAACTCTGAGATTTTGAATGCAGCCTAGAAATTCTCATTTTGGCTGATATTTACTGGTGATTCCACTTCAAGTGCTACTCATGCAGTGCCTTAAGAAATCCCAGGCGAGATGTTTGCCCTCTTCCAGACTTTAGAAATGCCACAGATTGCTTTTTAACCAATAGATTGGGGCAAGGGGTCTATTGGGAGAGGTTTGAACCCAGAGCAGGATGAAGATTACCTTAAACATACCAACTGGAAGGAAACAGTTTTGTGAAGTAGCGTAGGTGAAGGTCTTGGCATTAAATGGAAGATGACCGAAAGATGTAACCCAGCAGGACAATGGGCCTAGACATGGAATGCCTATTAAGTGCTGTTTGTTTGGAATACACTGTCTGTGACTCTTGCTGTGGGAAGGGAGATTTCTCTGATCTCCTTTCATCTTCAGAGGGATAGACTTCACCACACATCTTTCACTGTATCTACCATACTATCACCCAGGGGACGCTGCAGTGCTTTCCAGGATCCCCTAAACAAGACGTGACAGTCTGCACCTAAGCTTTTTTCTTGGATATTCCCTTTTTCATCTGTTCTCTACTTTTCTTGCTTGCTGGAAAACTCAGTTAAAGGCTCAATTCAAAACTGTTTTCTTGCAAGACCTCTAATTACTATTGAGATTTTCAAGTATTTGTTTAAAATAGCTCATGGCCATACATGGGCCAAGCATGTTGCAAAGATACCTCATGGAATACAGTGATAACACAAGCTAAGAATTAACATCTAGAACACAGCTCATCACAATATCCAGCTCCTGGGCCAACCATATGGTCACCTGTTTTGTCAACAAAGTTTTATGGTAATAAAGCCATACCCATTTCTTTATGTATTTGTGATCATGGGGGAGTTAAGTACTTATGGAAATATAAGGTCTACAGAAATGAGTATCTACAGAATAAATTTGTTGACAAATGAGTGCTACAAAATCCCTAGAAAAGGAGGGGTCCTGGACAACCTAATTGAGACCTCTTCTGTGTTTCAATCAGGTAGAAGTTTTCTTTCCCTAATAAATATAAAATATATTCTGTTCTTCAAGAGGATCACTATGAGTCCTGTCTGTATAGTGAGACCCAGTAGACACTGCACTAAATATATGTATTTAGTGCAGTGTCACATATATATGTATTCTGTTCTTTAAAAAAGATGAGTGTGACAAAGATGAGTAACACATCTAAGATAATGTAGAAGGTATTTTTAATCCTTATTAAAAAATAAGTTGAAGCCAGGGTTCCCTGGCCATCAAGTTCATCCTCTTCCTACTCTTCATATCTTTTTTGTATTTCATCGAAAGTCTCACTTATCATTTTATTCAGATAGAATTTTATGACTTCAAAATGGTTTTAGCTCTTACAAAAAGATAGATTTCATCCTTCCAGAATCTAACTACAGTTCCAGAGCAATGACTTTTCACTGTACCAACCATACTAGGAAAACTTCTTGAGCATACAACCACAATATAGGTGTATGATACGTTTAGCCATCAAGTGTACATATGTGTCATTTTACAACATATTAGACACACTATAGAGTATTAAAAGACTAGGTATAGAAGTCTTATTCTTCCAACATCCCACTTTAGAAATTGCTGGACCAGATGATTTACAGGATGCTGCCAAAAGTGCTACAGAAAAGGTAAATGCATCACTTCTGTGGCTTAGGACAAAAAAGGGACCACAGGCAGGAAGGGGGATCATAAGAGGAATCTAAAAAGGAGGAAATTGAGACCTGAGTCCTCAGACAAAGAAAGGGAAAATATTTTTCTACTTTGGGTACAGTGTGTCCAAGACACAGAGCTGAGAGAGCATGCTATGTTTGTGAAGCAGGGACTTGTCTTCTGTCAAGAGAGGAGAGAGAAAGGCGAGGCAGGACTACATGTTAAAACCAGACTCTGAAGGCTCCGGCATGCCAGGATAAATCTAAAGAGTCTGCTGAAGGCTAAGAGGAGAAATTGAAGCTGAGGATTGGCACTACTGGACTTATATTATAGAAAAATCTCCTTGGAAGAAAGAAGGAAGAATTAAGGAGAAGACTGGAAGCATAGTGAAGGAAGAATTGGAGAGGGGAGAGGATTATAGAAGAGCAGGAGGGAAGAAGAGTTGTCAAACACCAATGATTAAACATTTCTTTGTTTGTTTGTTTGTTTGTTTTCCGGTTATGTAATTGAGCCTCTTTCCTAGCTGAGAACTCCTTGAAAGAAATGGTGACCATGTTCATCTTACAATATTTCACCTCTGTACCTAGCAATGAGCTGAGAGAGGCAAACTAATTGTGATTTGCTGAACTCTACTAAACTGATACTTTGCTCCATCCTTATGAGATTTTCCAGGGTGAAATGGTGCCAGAGGACCACAGGGCCACAGAAGCCAAGCACATGGGCTAATTCAACATTTGGAGAACTGCTGGGGATGTATGTCAGACCAGGCTGGCTGATCCATGTCTCCAGGACGTGGCTGGCTGAATCAATGGTGTCAGGCGTGAACTAGATGATGTTGGCTGCCTGTAACAGCTCTACAGTGGGGCTGCACAGACTGATACTGTTTTCTGCCCAAGGGTCAAAATAGGTTCCTCTCCTACAATTCTATGTTATCAAAAGGAGAAATTTAGCCAGTGGCTCTTTACTCTACATATCTTTCTAGGTGACTGAAGAGCAAAGTTGGTTTGCAAAGGAACCCAAAATCAGACAAGAACCAAAAAAATACCTACATCTTGCCCTATGGGCCCCATATAGGCATTATGGAACCTAAGAGCAAAAAGCCCTTATAAAGCCAGATGCAAAGGTACGTGTCTGTAATCCACAACTCTGAGAGACTGAAGCAGGCAGATTGCATGTTCATGCCCAGCCTGGAAAACTTACTGACTTAGTGACTATCTCAAAATAGTAAAGGACTGGGAATAGGTCAGTACAAAGGCCCTGGGTTCAATTCCTGACACCACTGAGAAAAAAGAAAGCATATGCTCACAAGTAGATTGTATGGTAATGTATCCTACCTCTCAGGCCTCAAAGAAAGTTTGATGATAACATAAGAACTTACATAAGAGCAAGTAAGATTTCAGAGGAAACCCCTCACATGCTAAATATCAGTAAAATGCTATCAAATAAAATGTAATATATTTCATCTTATTAGTAGATCAAAGAAGAAAGTCATGTAATTATCTGTATAAACACTGGAGAGGTATGTGAAAACCTCAAAATTCATTCTTGAGTTTAAATAAAGCTACTTAAAAATAAAAGTACATGATGGCTTATTCAACAGTTAGAAGCACTGTATAACCCAACCAACCATGCAGCTTCACAAACATTAGGAAAACAAGACAAGAAGTATCTCTACTTAGAGATACTTCTTAGAAACAAGGCGAGGATGCTCTTCACCACTGCGAGTATTTGCTTGTGTAACTGCTAACCAGCATAATAGGTAAGATACAAAAATAATACATATCAAATTGGGAAAGAAGTAATAATATTATGAGTACTTGCAAATCACACTGTTTGCTCAATCACTCCAAGGTAAACAGTAAGTTTTATCTCAGGATTTACAGTCCAGGGCTTTGGGAGGTAGCATCAGAGGAATGAAAATAATCAAAACTATTTTCCCTGGAGAATGCTGTCAACTTTCCCTGATGATTTCAGAGCTCTCAACCTCAAGAACACCAAAATAATGCACGTGAAATGCCAAAGAAACATCGGGAAACAAATAGAGGTCATGCCACTCTCTGCCATCTGATTTTTGACAAGTGAGCCAAAAACTAGTTAAAAAGACTTTTCAGTAAATGGTGACAAAAAAACTGGATATGCATATGCAAAAGCCTGGAAGCAGACCTTTACCACCCAGCCTGCAGTCAAATTGAATAAAAAATAGATCAATAGTCTACATATAATGCCAAAACCTTTGAAGCTATTAGAAGAAAACATGAGGAAACACTTGAAGTTATAAGCACAAGCAAACACTTCCTGGTTTGCACCCTACTAGCACAGGACATGATGTGAAAAATCAGCAGATGAGACTATATCAAACTAAAAGCTTCTAAATAGCAAGGAAAACAATCAGCAGAGTGAAAAAGACTAAAACTAATAACCCAATCAACTAATGGGCAAATGAATAGGATAACCATTTCTGAACAGAATAAATAGAAGTTGTCAATAATTATGTTTTCTGCAATTGCAAAACCTTTGATTGTATATGTATCTGCTTCCTCTTAGTCCAAAGAGAAGTATATTCTTTCCTGTTTTTTTTTCTTTCTTTCTTTCTTTCTTTTTTCTATGCAACATTAATAGGGAGGTGGGTCATGCCCACACACTGCACTCTATAGAATGATTGTGAGGACAATGTGCAATATGTCAACTTTCAAAGAAAAAAAGGGGGAAAAGAAAAAAAAAAAAG
>PVJA010035115.1:9140-22160 GCA_004027025.1 Myocastor coypus
AAATTTTTTTTTTTTTTTTTTTTTTTTTTACTTTTGTTTTTTTCTTTTCCCCTTTCTTTTTTTAAAAGGTGACACATTGCATATTGTCCTCACAATAGTTCTACAGAGCACAGTGTGTGGGCATGACCCACCTCTCTATTGATGTTGCTAAGAAGAAAAAAGAAAAAAAAGAAAGAAAAAAAAAGAAAAGAAAATTTTTCTCTTTGGACTAAAAGGAAGCAGATGCATACACAGTCAAATGTTCTGCAATTGCCGTGGGCCACCAGTGAAGCTTGTAATGTTGGAGGCTATTGATCTAAGCCTCCTAAAGCTCATCTCACCAATCTAGCTCAGTTAGAGACTATTTCTAATATCAGAACACACCCTGAGCTCTTACAGTTTCCCATTTAGTACTTACTGGCATTTCTTAGCATTGTTAACAAGATTTCTTTTGCTGTTTCAGCTCTTGTGTATTTCTGAAACAGAACGCTTTTTTTTTAAATAGCGGAACATGATGTTTCAAAAGATGTTACTCAACCCCAAATTGAAGAGTTCTGAGAAGTAAAGCTTTTTAAAATAATAGCTCTTCTTGGCATAGGATTTTCCAGTGATAACCTGGTTCTACTATCAGTTGGTAGACACATTCAGCCCAAGTGTTAAGGTTTTCTTTATCTAAAGTCCTGGTTTAATAATGGTGCCTCATATCTTGTAAATAATGCTCTGCAAATTAGTACATGTAAAACAACCCAACACAAATATAAAAACCCAAGAATCATCTTGTGACCATCCCTGTCCCCTAACCCTAAACAAATACACTCACATATCTACCAAAGTCAAAGCCAGATTTTTTTTTTTTTTTTTTGGTTTCTGTTGCAGATGCCTGTTGTAGGGTCTTTCTTGACATTTCGGTCTTTCTCACATTTTCCCACATTAAAAAAAAAAAAAAAAAAAAAAGTCCACTAAATCCTGCCTATTCCTGCAGCCAAACCTCTGAAATGGTTTATGAATCCATGTCCTCATCAGGCTTCACTGTCACATTCTGGAGAAAGGCAAAGCTTAAGCTTTGCTGTGCATCACAATCGCGGGGAAGGGAGCGTGGATGGCTGTGCCCCAACTCTAGATGTGAGTCAGAGGTGGGGACAGCGCCCCAGGAATTGCAGGGCTCACAAATTCTATTTATGCTGGGTCTTCGGCTCACACTCTGAGTAGCATGTCCGTTGGTGCTTCTGTGAATTACCTGCCTCACGTGGTAGTAAAATAATCTTTGTAAAATAAAGCACTCATTCTACAACATCCCTGCTTCAAGTGCTTCAGTTCACTTAATTCTCAATTGCTTAAGCATCGGTCACAAAACCCTATGCGGGTGGCTCTGTTGATTTTTCCATGTGATGCCTGCATTTTTTTGTATTTTAAGACAGGTCTACAGGGGGTTCTACTACATAGATTGGACTCGGAGTGATCTGCCTGTGTTCAGCCTCCCAAGAGCTAAGATTACAGGTGCATGCTACCACACCCAGTCTCAATCTCCATGTTAGTGTGTCCAAGGGTGGCACTGGCAGGGCAGGCTAGGGCTTGAACCCAGGCTACTGTGTCTGCCTAAGTAGGTGCTTTAATCTGCTGAGCTATTTGGCCGGCCTTCTGCCTGCCTATCTTGATGTTCTTCCTTCCACTTCTCAAATGAGACTGACTATGCTAGAACCTTGGCACAGTGGTTTCCATTGCCAAGAGAGCTTTCGTTTCCTCCTTCACATAGGTGATTTGTCCTCATCCCTCTAAACCCAATCCAAGTACCACTTTGACAGGAGGCAGAGCAGGCTAGGGAAGTGGGCAGGACCTGCCATAATCAAAGTCCCAGGGCAAAGCTCGATGGTTCTCAGGACACCTTATGTAGGTGGAGCTTTTCACAGGCTCCTCCCAGGGGTGGACTGGATAAAGATCAGAGCCAGGAGGAGCCCACTAAGGTGGCACAGTCTTCTAGACAAAAGGTGTGCTTTTTGTTCTGCTTTTAGATTTTTATTTGTTCTTCTCGTACTCCTTTACCCCTCACCTTGAAAGTAAACTTTTGGTACCAGTTTTGGTTTGTCTCATCCAATTCTTCACTATAGGCAAGAAGAACTGAAGATGCTTTTGTTTGATGTGCCATTTTTGAGAGAACTATCAATATCTTTAGTGAACCACTTTGCATCCTGCATTTGATCATATATCCCTGATACTTCTTTCTGTAGCATCCTTGTGACTTCCCTTCAAACTGTTTAACAGGGCTGTGTGATGTTATCAGTTCTCTCTCAGCAGCCTAAAAAGTACAGGAAGGGAAGCTCTATTTCTCTGTTTTCCTGTGCAAAGCAGAGGGTCTGGATCAAACCTTGAAGCAACTTTAAAATTTTCATCAAAAAATAAAATTAATTGTTGCAGAAAGAACTTAAATTTTGAAATAATAATGCTGTCTTTCATTGATGTTTTATAGAGGAGAAAAAAACAACACATGTGAAGTTACTGAAATGATTCCAAAACACACTGTTTATTAAGTGATAGAAACTGTTTGCCTGGTAAATAGTAATCTAGACTGTGAATCACAGTAATAGACATTTCTTGTATTTTTTTGAATGAAACTATAGCTTACTTCCTCCATCTACTATTTTCACCAGCTTTAAGAGGTAAACATCTTTGCCTTTTATATGAAAGATTATAAGGAACACATAGCTTATTAGTTTCTGCACAAGGACTTGAATTTGTGTATCTGAAATTTTCTGTTCAAGGAGATTATGTGACTACAGAGGAAAGGGATCAACGATATACAGTGTGCCTAAGGAGAGTCACCTAGAAAGAAAACATTCTCTCAGGCTTTCACAGAGAGCAAACTGGTCAAGCAATGGCCGTGACTCATTCAGATGGCTGACACTGACAAAAGTTCTACAAAGCGCTATACATAGTTTCAAGGTAAATTCTAAGGGGATTTGACTGACCCTGTCAGATACAAAAGTTACATGTTCTGTTATACAGTTCTTGCTTTATCTTGCCTTTAACCACCCAGCAGAAAAGTTTAACCACGAGGCATAGAAAATAAAGCCAGATTAGTATGCTGAGCTGTAAAAGGCTCAAGTCAACAGCTTCCAACATTGCCAGTTCTGCTGATAACCCACTACTATTATGGAATGCTGGACTATACACACAACCGCTTTCTCTTAGCTCAATGAGAAGAAATGTTTGTACTAATAGTGCTAAGAAAAGTTATCATGTCTGCATCTTACACTCAGAACAACTGCTATGGAGACCAAAAAAAAAAAAAAAAAAGATTTGAATTCATATTCTTTCTAGACAAAGATCATTTTTTCCCATTCTGACACCCTGGGAGTTGACAATAGTCATATTCTACAATATGATGAATCAATTTTTACTATATTTTTTATACTCAAATATGCATTTAAAGAGGTAAATTCATTTGAACATCCTGCAAAGTTGCTAAAAACAAGTAATTGGACTTTGTTCTTAAAAAGCTCTCAGCCTCGAGAGATAGTCAGCTGCCAGAGCTTCCAGGCAGACCAAGATACTGCTTTCCTTTGCATTTACAGTGGTATCACTGTCCACTGTCCCCACCAAGAGACACAGGAATCCCAGGGTTCTGTGCAGGTGGCTGACACTATCTGAGTCCTCTGAGGGCGATCTCTCCAGCTGCTTTCACCTGGCTCTCTCCTGCCACCATGCTCCAGGGAGGCATTTGCCTCTCTTAGCCTCATTCCTTGTTTACCTCTTTGTGACTGCATTGGCCTGACCTCCCAGAGGCAGCTATGATGGACAAGGCCAGGGCAGAAAAGAGGAGCAGCAGTGCATAGCCCTTCAGATCTCAATCTCATGTTCCTGAGTTAAGAAGCTTCACAATACTCTGGCCATTTCCCATGGGAACAGATGTTGACTTATCAACCCACCAGAGACCTCCGAAGCACTTCCCTCTATATCTGCACTAAGATTGAGAACTGAAACATGTTCCTTAAGTAGAAAAGAAAATAGCCAAGGAATGGAGCTCATGCCCCAAACAAGAAAGGGAAAAAAAAAAAAAAAATTACATCTTCATGGCTTAATTAGCTTAACGTGAGGGTGAGGGCCAAAGGTGGCAAGTCCCGTTCGTTCGTTGATGAGGGCTCAAGCACAAAGGCATCGGCAAGTTAAAGCACAAAACCTTAAAAACATCACAAAATAATGGGTTGTATTGAAGGATAGGGTGTGCTAAAGTGAAAAAAGAGGATGAAAAGGACAAAGGATGAGTTTAAAAAGATGTATTTACACACTGGAACTAAGCTTATGCGTGTTTTTTGTTTGTTTTTTGTTTTTTTGGTAAGGAGAAAACATCAGGAGAAGAATAATTTCATCAAATACTAATTATATTTAGGAACAGCATCGTAGGCATGGAACTTACGTAGTCTCCAAGGTCAGCCGTGGCCAGAAGGACCCCATGCTGACACTTGATGTTGTATTGTCACTGCCTGAAAACACTTACCAATTTTTCAATACAGGAGCCTATATTTAAATTTGGCAATGGGCTCTACAAATGATGGGCCTGGCCTTGATAATGTGTGTTGAACCACAGAGCTCCGGCAATTTGCTGTTCCTCAGGTGTCTATGAGGGTGCTATTCAATCTCTATGCTTGAGGAGAAAAACTAGGGCACAAACAAGCAAAATGGCCTGACTAAGGAACAGACTTTCTGAATGGCAGTGAGTGGAGATTCTACCTCAGTCTCTCCTGGTTTAGCTACTGTTCTCTTTGAATAGCTTTATCGAGTTAACTCTCAGCCTGAACGTGACAAACACAGTGAGAAGATCTTGGCCAACTCTTGATCCTCCAATGTCTATGTCAGTTCTTCCCACCAATGGATGGCTCTTGTTTCACAGGGACGGTCTTGAGCTCCCAAGATTCTCAGATGTTGTTGTGGGTCTACCTCCTGTCTGGTTCATTCCGATGAAAAATTGCATAGCCACAAATAAAAAGAGTAACTTGAGTTCTTCCCTGGGTCATTTGCTTGTCATTCCCTCTACCCCTTGGGGATGTGTATAACAATTGACGAGCTCATCCACCTACTTTACAGACAGGTGGGGTTCAGCCTCTAGCTTCCAGGCCGTGAAGCTTGTGTTTACCGTCACATGAGCACCACGCAATGTCTCAGAGTACAAGGCGCCAGTAGTCAGGCTGCCAAGACCGGGATCACAGCCATTCACTCCCTTCACTTCCATGTGAATCAATATCTATAACTGTGAAATGGCAAATTAGTCATCTCTGCCTCAGAGACTTGACGAAAGATTAATTGAAGTCACAACAGAAAACAGAGCTTGACCTAAAATAAATGCTTAGTAAATATTAGCCATTATTGCATGGGGTTTTGTCTCTGCTGAGTCAGGAAGGAGCTGAGGCTGACTTTAAAGAAGTAGCAACGTAGAGGATCTAATAATAGTGACCCTGACCACTGAAGCTCAGCGGGAAGAGACTAAGCAGCTCCTGCTGAAGGCTTTGCAGCCTGATCTACATGAACATCTCTCTTTTTTTTTTGATCATCTTGGCTGGCAAGCCTGGGTCAGGGCAGAACACTAATAACTGAGCTGACGTAAAACCTCCACTCATTAATTAAACAGTGCAACCCTCACCAGGGGCACAAAACAAGAGCAGATTCTGTTTGACTGGTTTGTTCAGAAGTCGGAGCAATGGACCAGGATTGCTGCCTGTTTCCAAGTATAAAGCTGAATACAGGTGCACAGAAAGAAAAATTGGCAGGTGGGCTCCTCACACAGCCTGTATGTAGCCCCTTCAGTAATTTTTCTTTTCCAGCCCCTTGCTACAGCCACTTAAAAATTCTCCCCACATCTGCATTTCTTAGGCTGACCTCCTGATTATAAAAGAGACAGGAAGAAAATATAAAAGCACAAATCTCTTATCAAGCCTGAAAAGATAGTGAAAAATCTTTACCCAAGATACCAAAAAAAAAAACCTTTATCTAACTAAGGGCAGGTGCGGCTTTAGGGGGAAGCAGACAGAGACAAAGAAACTGAGTCGCAGCAAAAATCTCTCCTACGATATCTGATACACCGAACTGTAAGAAGCATGGTACCTCTTTGGCCCTCCAGATCTTATGAAAAGTGTCTATCTTACAAGGATCACAGATAAATGCAACAAAAAAAAAAATCTAAATGTATTCTTGCCTCTTGCCCTGCACACATGGATACATGTGTGTATATGTGTACATATATACGTACACAGAATCAGCAACTGTGCAACTTTATATCTAGGTGTGCGGGGTGTAACGCATTGCTATATGCCACTAGGAGGCTGAAGTAGGAGCGTCATTAAGTTCAAGTCTAGTGTGGGAAACTTAATGACTTAGGAGAGATTCTGCCTCATGCTGGGAAAGTAGTATGTGCATGCGTGCATGCGCGTGTGTGCGCGCACACACACACACACACACACACACACACACTCGAGAAAAATGATGTAAGGGCTAGATCTCCTTCACATGAGCCTGAACGAACTTGTGTTGTGAGTAGCCCGACCAAGATGGCATGGCAGAAGTCGCACTGTCGTCTACCTACACTGGGTCACAAGAAGTCTTATATCTTCTTCCTGGTCCATGGCATGTTGATGCCTCAAGATTTCCATACTAAAGAGGTCATAACTAGGAATGTTAGTTGACTGTCCTGACTGACCGTTGGTATTTCAGTCCTTTCAAACCAATGCAACTGTCATCTGAACATATCAGACAATCAACCTTTACTCACACTATATGGAATAATAATCACCATAGTAATCATCCGCCCTAGGCTGTTCTGAATTCGACTCATAGAACTGTAAGACACAGCAACAGCTATTTTAAGCAAGTAGGTTGTAAAGTAGTGCGGCATACAGCAACACGTAACCATAATGCTGTATCAACTGTCCTGTGATTCTTTAACTCTGCCAGGCTGCTACAAATTGTGCACAGGAAAAAATTTTCAGAATATTACTTTTACAACTTTTTGAGAAATCAAGTCTTCTTTGGAGTTGTCACAACTATTTCTAACATTTAGTGGAATTTTTTTCACAGAATATTCATCTTGCTTTCCAACTATGCAAGAAACGAAGTTGTACATTGTCTTCCAAGCTTGCTTGAGTCCACCCAGGAGCTGCCTATGTCACTATTCCCTGAAAAGTGAATGTCCATGGTGCTGTGAACTTTGCTCACCTTAAGAGTTCCAGGATATCGTCATGAAAAATATTAAACTTAAACATTATACTGCTTTCTAGGGGCTTGTGTACTGGTATAAAGGCTTGGGGGGAAAATGATCTTGCTTCTACCTGGAAGAGTCTTTTCTTTTATCACCAGTTATCACTCAATTGGAAAATAAAATATTTTCTATTTTCTATAATCTCAACCCTACTTCCCCTAACTCTTGTTGGAATAGATTGCTGGGTGGCTTTGCTTCTCTGTTTTGTAAATGTGTTGAAAGTCTTCAGCAACTACAAATGAAGTACATGCTGAGAATGCTCAGATCCACATAAAATACTCACAGACACTACAGTTTCCATTAAAACACCTATTCTTGCTATCAATTTACTATGTGAACGGTGTGACACCCTTTGCTCTGAAACATGGATCTTAAATGAAATTATCTGTAGCAACCTTATAAGCCCACTATTCAAATTCACACATAAAAAAAAATTTTTTTTTTCAGGTCCTAGGTTCAAACTCATCATGACCTTGCACTTGCCAGGCAGGCACTTATGCCATGGAGCTATCTCCCCAGTCCCCACACATTGAAAATGTTAGTTTTGAAAATAACCAGACATTCTGCAATCCCAGGGTTTTGTCTATTTTCCTATATTGAGATCAAATTCTGAAAAATTTACACGATATAATCATACATTCTAAAAATATGCTGGAGATTCATATTGAATAGCTGAGTATAAAATAACTAAGAACATCTCAAAGGGGCCAGGGAGATAGCTCCGTGGCACAAGTGCCTGCCTGGCAAGTGCAAGGTCGTGAGTTTGAACCCTGGTCCCACCAAAAAAAAAAAAAAAGAACATCTCAAACATAAACTTAGGGTGAGAAGGGAATTAATGGAGCTGAAAGACCTATACACTTATGAAAAACTTGTTTATTTATTGGTTTGCTTATTTGATACAGGTTCTTACTATGTTTCCCTGGCTGACCTGAACTCTCAAGGATCCTCCTGCCTCAGGCTCCTGAGTGCTGGGACTATAAGTGTGTAGCACCATGCTTGATTGTACTTCAGAAAAATCTATAAATGCCCTGGTAAAACAAATCAAAGAGGACATGCAAAAGAATGAGAAGACAGTCCATGTTCATGGATAAGAAAAGTTCGTTATGGTAAGTAGCCCATGCTACTGAATGTAATATATAGATAGACTCAGTGCCATCCCTAGCTAAATTCCAGTGGTATTCTTCACACATAGAAAAAATTAATTCTGAAAATTGTTTTTTTCTTTTAAAATCCCACAAAACAACAAACATTTTCAATGTAATTATAAAGAAAAAAGAAACAATAGCGTTTGAGGCATCATGCTAATTTAAAAGCGTTATACAACCATAATAATCAAAATAATATAGTGCTTTCATAAAAACAGGCACACAGACCAAAGAAACAGAATAGTGAGCCAAGAGAATTGTCTTGGTTACTTTTCTCTTGTTGCTGGGACAAAACACCCAACATCTAAAATGAAGGAAGGAAAGGTTTATTTGGCTCATAGTTAGTGGAGGTTTCAGTCCACACTAGCTGGGCTCCTAGGCAGAGTGGCAGTTGACAGAGGGAAGCCATTCATGGCAGTGGAAAAAACAGCAAAGAGCAAAAGAGAGGAGCAGCTAAGGCAGCTAGCAAGCCCTCTCTCCCTCCTTCATAGCGAATGGCGATTTCTCAACCCCAGGGCAAGTGACGTGTAGCACTCACACCCATAGTCCCCACATTGGATCATGAATTAATCACATGAATTAATCTAGAAGCCACCTCAGCGACTGCATGAGGCTTTAGGGGGACAACTAGACAAAAACCATCACAAGAATAACACAGACATAAATGGCTTACTAATTTTTAGCAGCAAGGCCAAGAAGACACTATGGGAAAGGACAGCCTTTTTAATGAATGAAGCTATACGCGTGCCAGGGAGTGAAATTGGACACTTATGCTTGTACCATACAGGACAGAAAAAAAGTTCAAAATGAGTAAAACCAAATTTATATTTAAAACTTTAAAGTCCCTTTTAGGAATCAGAAGGCAAAATTTTCTTAGCTTTGGACTAGGCAAAGTTCACAGAAGTCCAAACTTAAAAAGTAGCAATTAATAAATAGCGCTGCATCAAATTAACATCTTCTGCACAGCAAAAATAAGTCCTCAACAAAATGAATAGGCCATGTATATATGAATAGGCAAATCATATGTATCAGATAAAATCATTGTAAGCAATCTAAACCCACATAACTCAATAGCAAGAAAATAGAAACTTCAAGTAAAAGTTGACAATGGACTTGATCGGATCTTTGTCCAAAGATGAGATGAAACAGCCGAGAGGTAAATGAAAAGAAGATCCACGCTACTCAGCTACTCAGCACTGGGAAATGCAAATCCAAACAACCATAAGATATCATCTTGCACTTCTTAGATAGCTGTTATGAAAAAAAAAAAAAAAAAAAAAACAGGAGACGACAAGTGTGGAAAGGGTGTGATTAGGAAACACGTGTGGAAATGTGGATGCATGCCACTATCATGGAAAACAGCGTGGCGGTTCATAAACAAATTACAACTAACACTACTACGTGACCCAGAGATTTCTCTTCTGGATGTCTACCTGAAGGAGAAGCAGCCACCATCCAGCAAAAAATATGATTGCCTTCTGTTTAAACAAAACAAAACAAAACAAAACAAAAAAACTATAGAACTATTTCTAGGCTTCTAAAAAGTAGTGTTTTACTTTCTGTTTTGTTTTACTTTTAGTAAAAAAGCAAATCTGCATTAAGAGAAACATCGGATAAGTAACAGTTTACAAGGAAGAGCAAAACTTGAATGCAACAAGAAAATGTGTAAGTTTGTGAGTTAAAGAGTGTTGTCCATACCACTATTAAACCTGATTTCTTTTATAATAAATACCTGGGTTGCTTTTTATTATTTAGAAATAAAAATCACGACAATACTTTCCTACTTATGTGCATAATTTTCAGAAAATCAGTGTGTGTGTGTTTTATTAAGAAGAATGACATAACAGAAAATAAAATGAAGCTATTTGTGTAGCATGTGTCTCAACCCAAAACACTCAGGCATGACCACGTGGGGCAGAATAGACAAAGCGGTTGGATAGGTGGACCCATATGAAAAGTCACTGCAAAAGAGAAGCTCAAGCAGAGTCAGTGACAACATTTACTGAAATGGCAAAACTCTGAACTCCAGAAAGTTCTGTCTCCTCCACTTGCACTGTGATTTTATTTTTAGAAATTCAGTGGGATATTAAAGCCTTCCCCCCAAAACTTTTGCACTTAAATTCCGAGTTCAGGTAATTAGGAGCTAATGTTTAATTTTCTGGAAGGTCTGACAGGATGGTAGAACATTATGCAAGTCGCTGGACAATCCTTCGGTTTGCAAGAACATCCCATACGCTCAGGAAACTTAGGCTCTCTGACTCTCGCTCACTAACTGATATAAAAGAGCACGTTCTCTAGTGAGTCAGATATTCCCAGAGATTTGCAAAGTATCCCAGGGAAGTGACCCTGTCTCCCTTTCCATAGAAAATGCAGTGGTTTCAGGGCAAGTGCCTTGGAGTAAACAAGAATGTTCATACACAATTGCTTATTTAGTGGCTTATAATCCTGACAACAGTGGCTCCAATGAACTAAAACTAAAACACCATTCAACTTTTTTATACAATTATAAAATATTGTTTAATTTATCTCTAAGACTTATGTTCTCTGGAAGTCTTTCTATTATTTCTGGGTAGCAGACTCTTCTTCTCAGCTGTGGAAATTGATGTTATTGCATATATTTAATATGAAAGCAGATCAGCATAGTGATGGACACCCACAATCCCAGCACTTGAGAGGCTGAGGCAGGAAGATCACTATAAGCTCAAGGCCAACCTGGGCTACATAAGTGAGTTCAAAGTCAACCTGCAATACTTGGTGTAATCCTGTCTCAAGAGAAAAAAAAAGAAGAAAAGAAGAAAGGAAAAAAATATGAAAGCCAACTTGAAAGACAGGTTCTGTACAAAAACTGAATGTTAGGACGAACATACAGAGCCATGATGATGAACCTGTAACATGTGTGCTACTCACTTCATTGAAGCCTGCAAAAGGCTTGACTTTGACAGTACTGTCTACTACAGACATAAAGTTCCATTTTAGTAGAGCTAACACTGTGGCCTCACATGATATAGAGAAGACACAACTAACTGTCAGTAAAATTTTGCCAAGAAACAAGAGTCTGGAAGAAAGCAAATATTAACATTATATTCCAGCTTGTCCATACTCAGCATGAGCTGTTTTGAGGCAGATCAGGAAGAGCCAGAAAGAGCCTCCCCACAGCATGCTGAAGTTCAATTGTCTAGCTTTCAGAAGCACTGGAGGTAGAAGAGATCTTGCTTTTATCCCATTAGTATATGCCAGCTTTCCTGTTTCTGGGACAATATGCCTAACACAACTTAAAAGAGGGAATTTTTAGTTTGTTCATAGTTTCAGAGGGTTCAGCTCATGGTCAACTGCTCCCCAGGGTAAATACCATGGAAGAATTGCATGGGAAGGAAATCTGCTGAAGTTAGTATCCAAGAACTGAAGAGCAGGGGAAGACCCTGGGCGGGAGCAGGGGCCAGACATTGTCCCTTGGGTTATGCCACTACGACCCACTGAGACACTCTTGAAATATGTTTTACCAATCTGCAAAGTGTCCCTCAAGTCAATCAAGTTGACAGTCAAGATTAATTGCCACAGGATTGTTTATGAAAGCTCCTAGTCGGGCTAACTCTGTACCAACAAAGAGGGTGCTTTCAACATTTGAGGAAATGCGACAGCATGACAGCATGCGTATGTTTATTTACTCAAAGGCTTCCTCTACTTATTAATGAGGAACGTGTGTAGCACTATACTACTTCCCCAACAGAAGGAATGAAGATGGTAGAGATTAGATAGTGAGTGTCTCCACCAGTGGCACACTGAAGGAGGAGGCAAAGCTTGAGAGAGTGCTCTGGGGACTGCAAGAGGTACGGAGACGTGAAGTCATACAGCCACCTACAAAACATGGAGCATCAGAAAGAATCAATGGATCAATATAAAGTATATGAGATTAACATGATCCTTGGAGGAGAAGACTCTTGAGGTCCTTAATTTTAACAATTAAATGCAGGCATTCTGTCAAGTATCTGTAAGTTACCCTAATAATTGATTTCAATTTCCTTCAACAAGCAGTTACTCAGGGGCTACCATCTGACTCAAAGCTAGGGACGTGGATCACTTACATGCTGCCTGTGCTTTCAGAGGCTCACAAGAGCACGTACAGCCACATATGTACATATAAACAGCTATAATACAGCGCAATGAGCCTAGAGCACTTGGAATTTTCAGTCAGTTGTGACTGGATCGACTACTTTGCTCAGAGTTTCAGACAATTCACCTCGGTGGCTGCTGACAAGGTGTGATGGCTTGAAAGATTCCCACCCACAGGAGTCCAAGGCTGGAGACATCATATGAGAAGTGGGGCTCAGGAAATTATTTAGGGTGTTGGCTCCCACCACATGATCCATGCTTTTACGTAGCGAGCCATTCAAAATCTCCCTCCTTTGTTCTTCACACCTAGATTTTCTCCCTTGTCCTGAATATTTCTCTGTGATAATGCTTTTGGTTATTTTAAAGAGGCATGAAGCCGGGCGTGGTGGCGCACGCCTGTAATCCCAGCACTCGGGAGGCGGAGGCAGGAGGATCAGTGCGAGTTCGAGACCAGCCTGGGCTACAAAAGTGAGCTCAAGGCCAGCCTCAACTGCATAGTGAGACCCTGTCTCAAAAAGACAAAAAAAAAAAAAAAAAAAAAAA
>PVJA010035116.1:0-22058 GCA_004027025.1 Myocastor coypus
AGGCACTTATGCTACTGAGCTATATCCCCAGCCTTACAAGCTTACTTTCGTGTAGTTGTTATATTAAGTGAATACTGAATGGTCAGGTCATGCTAGGGCTTATTTTCTGGTTAGGCTATTTGTTTGATTTTCCCCCACTTGATGAACAGGGCGAGGACTTAGCTCTGTGCTCTAAGCACCTGTCTGGCCAATATAAGGACCTAGGCTCGATCACAGGTACCATATGCTCTGCCAACTCCGGATGCGCTGGGGCAGCCCAAAACCAGGTGTGTCCATGCCTTCAGTCCCAGAGCTGATGAGGTTGAGATGGAAAGATTTCTGTGAGTTGGAACTGTGTAGAGAGACTCTGCACCAAATAAACAAACAAACAAACAACAAGCATCTTGGTTTTCTGTTGAGGTTTTTTGCTTTTTTGGTTTTTCCAGCTGTGGATCAAATCCAGGCCCTCAAAACCTTGAGGCAAGTGCTCTGTCACCAAGTTACAGCCCTAGTCTAGGAATCCTGGTTTTTGAAATAACAAAAAATTATGGTAGCCCAATGAACTACAATGTGTCCCTGTATAGTCATACAAGGAGGATATCCTTTACCCTCTTGAAAAGTCTTACTTAAAAAAAAAAGTTTTACAGAGTTTGGGTAGGGCTTTTTACTCACCTTGTTCTATTTAATTTTTTTTTTTTTGTCTTTTTGAGACAGGGTCTCGCTATGCAGTTCAGGCTGGCCTTGAGCTCACTTCCGTAGCCCAGGCTGGTCTCGAACTCGCACCGATCCTCCTGCCTCAGCCTCCCGAATGCTGGGATTACAGGCATGCGCCACCACTCCTGGCTTCTATTTAATTTTGATTAACTGCCCTGTAAGTGGCTTATGATCTTCCCAGTTTTCCAGGTGAAAGAAAAGTAAACTTTGTGTTCCTTAACAAAACAATATTGTTTCTTTCCATGCTGGTGTATTTCATAATAATTCCAGGTATTCCTACTGGGCAGAAATGGTATCTTGACAGATGCAAGTGTAGGCCAGTTATATGTGAACTGCTCAGCACAGCAGTTCTTTGCACTGCTCGTATACTGTATTTGCACTTCTGTGCCCCACTGTAAACTTAACTCTTGATCCTACTTGCTAAACACCTGAAATTTCCTCATTCTCTTCCAATTTGCATTTGTGCTTCCCCTTTATGTATGAGCTGATATAGGAAAGATTAGATCACGCATGTCAAAAACGATTTTAGTGAAGTGCTACTTGAAGACTTTATGTAATGTAACTGTAATGATCTTACTGTGGCAACTCAACTACTGCCTAACCCTCACATCTATAGACTGTTGTAGAAAGAAGAATGAATCCAAGAAAACATGACTAGTAAAAAACAAAAATTAACAGCTGAGTTCCTGTAACTTGGATTCCCAATGCTGAAGCCCCAGCAGCCACTGCTTCAGCAGACAAGCAGCAGATCCTGGCCAACGCAGCACAGCGTGGTGTGTGTCTTGGGCCTGATTGTAAAATTATTGCTAATTTAAAACAACTACAAATTATTACTTGCCAGCTTTGTAACCATTCCAAAACAGACAATGCTACTTATGTGGTTTTAAACAAGTACATTTATACCAAAATTTTTGTAAAGTATTTTGAAGACATTATTTTATGTGGTGACCATAGCACTTAAAACTATAATCATGTCCATTTCAGAGATGTGGAAATTGAAGTTAAAAATGGCTAGCCAAGTGCTCCAAAAATATATAGCTAATAAATTGTAGGAACAAGATTTTATTTCAGATATCCTAATTCTGAGCTGATAATGCCAACTGCTATCTGTATTATTTTTAGCAACATGATGGCAAAATAATAGATTCACAAAAATCAATTCACAATAATCTAGGCAGTGATGCTGTCAATAAAACTTTAAATGGTAAATTGGAACAAACCAAACATGGTCAACACTGAAAGTCTAGTCCAATTTGACCAAGGGTAAGGAATATAGGGAAAAAATTATGTTTTTCCAGAAAATGCAAAGCTGGGAAAATAAGCATATCCTAAAACTTATTGTTCATACTTAAACATGATCCAATCAAGCCACTGATTCAGTTTAGGGGGAAAGCAATTGGTAGATATCCAATCAAGATGATTTATATGCAATAATTAAATTTCAGATATTTTAATTGAGAAGTTCTGGGGAAGTCATCTACTAAATAGGAAACAAATTATTAAGGAGGTATTTACATATGTTGGACAGTACAAAGCCCAGCAGGTAATTTAGTTAGGTAATAGTTGTTAAGCTTGTCTTTACATTAGAAGCATGTTAGCCTTAAAAGCAACCTGCTGTCCAGGGTATGCCACATTTATTGCATTAGTACTTGTGCAAGTAAGATCAAAGCACTATTCCTTTTACAAAGTTCACCTTTAACTGTTGTGAGTAGCCAATGGGTGATCCAATGATATAACAAATTTTTTAGATTTTCCAATGTAGACATAGAAAGTATCATGGAAACTTGTAAGGGGCTTGAACTTGTCATTATGCAATTATTGGTCTCAACTGTGGAAGTTGAAGTAATATACATGTGCAACCATGTCATTTTTGTTTCTAAAAATGACTAATCCCAAATAGCTCCAAATTTGTTTGATGCAATGCTGTAAATAATTAGATGCTTGACACATATGAAATATATTCCTTTTTAAGTAGTTTTCTTTTGAGACAGGTTCTTGCTATGGAGCACAGGCTGGTCTTCAACTCACTTTGTAGCCCACACTGGACTCAAACTTACAGCAGTCCTCCTGTTTCAGCCTCCAGAATACTGTAATTATAGGCATTTTCCACAATGCCCACATTGAAATCCAATAAAATGTGATTTTTTTTTTTTTGGTGGATGGCTTGATACAAAAAGTACCAATGTATCTATGAGATTTAACATTATATTATTTGCTATATCTTTATGTCAACTAACATCTTTCAAACTAAGCAATTGCAAATAATGAAAGCTGGACAACATTGCCTATAAATTTGTCCTAGGTGTGGAAGAAAGATCCAACCCTCGAAATCCAGGACTTGTATTTAATTAAAACTGACCGATGGCACATTATGTGCCAAATTATTGGTATTTAATGTAACACACATTAGGAAAATATATCAGTGCTGTATAATAATAATAGTCAAGTCACAGAGCTATAAGAGGATCAATTGAAATAATATATGGGAAACTTCTGGTTCAGAGTAAGTTCTAGAAAACAGAAAAATAAAAATGGGCTTACTGAAATCTCTGCAAACTGTATGTGTATCTTATGAATCAGTCGTGACAGCTGTATAGATAGAACCTCTTATGTTACTTGGCACTGGGGATGATTTATATAATTATGACATAGGCAACTTTATGATATGCATCTGAATATTAAATAACTGTTTTTCGTGAAATAATCAATGATTAATATCAGGGTCATGGTATCATATAACTTCATTTGCAGGTTTTTATAAAATTAAACATTAAAGTTACAGTTTATTTGTTCTTCACTGATACCAGTTTGGTGCTGTTGTTTATATCCAAATCCCCCATGTTAGACCTGCCTTTGAGCACTGTGACCTATTTAGTGCAGCTGGTAAAGTTCATTTACCTGAACTTCTGTGTCACTTATTTTAGTCACTATCCCAATAGCTGGGGTGAAATACCCAACAACTAAAACTTAAAAGAAAATCCTTATACACTTACATATTTTCAAGAGTTTCATTCTATGTGTGCAAGCTTAAACATAGAAATAGCATGGTAGAAGGACCTAAGTGTCTCATATGATGTGGGCCAGAAAGTAAAGCAAGAAAAGAAGAGCTGGAGTATGAGATATAACCTTCAAGGTCAAGCCACCAGCATGCCCTCTTCTGCAGAAACAATCCAGCTCTTCAATGTGAGTCAACCACATTGTCCCATGATTCAGTCTCCTTCTAAAAGCCCTGCCTTTAAGCACATGAGGCCTTTGGGTGACTTGTCCAATCAGAACGGTAACACACTTTTGCTCAGGAGCAGTCATAATAGAATTACCTGACTTAACACTTTTAGCAAGCTCACACTTGATGCTTACCAACACTGTTTGTGTAAGTCCCTTTAAATGACTTGTGAACATACAATTACCTTTGGACTCAACAAGTTTTACTCCAGCTAAATTTCTGCATGACTCCAGCTATCAGCATTCATCAGAGTAATTACAGAAAATAAAAAGGCCATACACATTTACTTCAAAAAAAAATAGATAGTTGTAAGATAAAAAGATATGAAATCTAAAGTGCTTGCTAAGTGGTAGTTTAAAATTTGATAAAGAATCTAACATTTAGAGGTAATTTTCTTATGCATCTGATAGCACTCAAAAATGATCTAATTCTTGTAAATTGAGTTTGACAGGTGATTAGACTATCATAAGTATGAATTAAACTATAGTGAAAAAAAATTTCTGAAAATCATCTGAGTGTGAACATCTCAGAATAAAACTAGTATCACAACTTATTTTTCTGGGAAACACCAAATGGTAGATGACACATGTAGATTGGGATAGGTCGGAAGCCCCAGGGGCTCAGCCATGGGAGGTTGCTGTGGCTTTCAAGGAAGCTTCAGCAGTGGCCTTCGAGGGCTTCGGTATGGCAGAGGCCGGGCACGGGGCGGAGGTCACGGAGCTTGCAGCAGTAAGGAAAACAGAGTAGATTCTGGTCATCAAGCTGGGCCAGCTGATCAAGTCATGCTCAAGTCCCTGGAGGAATTGTATCTTTTTTTCCTTACCCATCAAGGAGTCTGAGACTATTGCATTTTTCCTGGGCACATTCCCCGAGAATGAAGTTCTGAAGATCATGCCTGTGCAGAACCAAACTTGTGCTGGCTGGTGGATGAGGCTCAAAGCATTTGTCACCAATGGGGACTACAACGGTCCTGTTGGCCTGGGTATAAAGTGTTCCAAGGAAGTAGCCACTGCCATTCATGGGGTCATCATCCTGGCCAAGCTTTCCATTTTCCCCATGAGGTGACACTAGTGGAGAAACAGAATTGGCAAGCCCTACACTGTTCCTTACAAGGTGACTGGCTGCTGTGGCTCTGTGCTGGTGTGTCTGATACCTGCCTCCAGAGGCACTGACATCATATCAGTCCCTGTGCCTAAGAAGCCGCTGCTGATGGCTGGTATTAATGACTGCTACACCTCTGCTAGGGCCTGCACTGCTACCTTGGGTAATTTTGCTAAGGCCACCTTCGCTGCCATCTCCAAGACTTAACAGCTATCTGACCCTTGACCTCTGGAAAGAGACTGTGTTCACCAAGTCTCCCTATCAGGAATTCACTGACCATCTTGTGAAAACGTACACCAGTGTCTCTGTCCAGAGGACTCAAGCTCCAGCAGTAGCTAAAACATAAAGGGTTTTTATACAAGAAAAATAAAATGAATTAAGTCTGTCAAAATTAATAGTATCACAAAGTCACTGAGGTGACAAGTGAGGTGTAAGGAATATGGATATCAGAAAAATTATTCTGGTTTGAAGTGATTAGAAGATAAATATGATGATTATTCTAGATATTTTATTCTTCTGGCCCAATGGTCCTTATTAAAAAGCTTCAAAACTCTAGTTTTCATTAGAGTGAACAGTCATTATATAGCATATAGTATTAAAAGAACCTAGCTAGGTAGTTTGGTTAGGTCAACCGTCAGAGTGACAGCTATGACTTATAGATACAGGATACTTTTATTCTTAAATATTTTTAAACAATGTATAACTGATAAACTTTTGAATAGGTTATAAATAATTAAGTATGCTAGAGAGACCAAAGAGAATGAAGAATGCTAAAATTTGAATATGTCTCACAAGAATACATTTCTTGGAAAATTAGTCCCAAATGCACTAGTATTGAGAGACAATGGAACCCCTGAGAATTAACTGGGGTATAGGGGCCTCCACCTTCATGAATGGATTAATCCCTTTCCTAAGGAGTAATTATCCATAGTTACCTTAAGATTGGGTTGTTTTAAGTGGAGTTTGCCTTCTTGTTTTATTATTTTTGCATGCTGCTGTATGCGTTGCTGCTTCTCTGCCATGTTATGCAGCATGAAGTATATCTCAGGAGCCAAATAGAAGTGAATGCTTGTTCTTGTACTTTCCAGCCTATAGAACTCTGAATTCAGATAAATACATTCTATTTGCAAATTAAAAAGGCTCTGACATTTTGCTATAGCAACATAGAAAGGACTAATATATCATTTTTAGAAATATGTTTAAAGTGAAAGCCAGGATTCTATACTTAGATACATGATGAAAATATCTAGATTACTAATGCTACAATTCACTATTGCTCTACAAATTGTGACACAAGATCCACGGCTATCTATTCACATACTCACCCAGACATCTAAAGACTAAAACTCTAACTTTCAATCAATGTTAATATGACTTCTATCTTATTGTCTTCATTAGCATTTTTATTTTTCAAGAGCTATCCTACCCAAGGAAATGGTTTTTTGCCTGGTCACTACATGAAATTTATGAAAGACTCACCAGTCTTTGATGGAAAGCATTTAAAGAAAGTTCATTTTACTGTTTCTGCCAGCTCCAACTACTATATCACCATTCTTAACAGTCCTATTCCTGTCTGCAAAGTGAAATAGCAGGTCTGTCAAAATTTCAATTATTAACAAATTATGTCAACTCCCAATCAAAAAACACTATTAAATGTTTTACAGGTTTCTAGCAATAAACTCAGTTTGTCTTATCTACTAGTGCCTTGTTGCTTAGAAAGAGACTTCATGACAGAACCTTCAGGATGGCATTAAAGGACTTATAATTTTGTAAAATTATTTGACAATTTTCAACCTCATGCCTCTCTCCTCTCTGTATTTGTCACACTCACACAGATTTGAAGAAGCATAATATAGGCAAAAAGACATTGTGTTAAGTTGAGTTTGTATTCAAACTCTGACTCTTCTTTTAACTAGTTACATGATGGTGGTTAAATCCCTTGCTTTTTCTTGGCATTTGTTGCCTACAGTGAAATGACTAGACTGGATGAGTTCGGATGACACAATTGATTCCCAAACTTTTGCTTTTAAACCATGGTAGTCATGGTAGAATAGGTATGGATTTCTAAATTTTAACACAGGAAAGACAGGTTGTGAATTATAATTTTTGGTAGAGCAGATTTTCCATCCTTGCATCAGGTTAAATCAAAATATAAGCTAAAAAGTCATATTGTCATGGGATTGTACTGAATCTACCTAAGCTTTTTTTTTTCCTTCTTTGCTAGTAACAAGTACCTGAAGCCATTGAGATATGGTAATCTGGAGACGGGAAATTATTAGTCTGAAACATTTTTGTTCTGTGACAATAATTTCTGCATATAGTTTGAGGGAGAATTATAACAATCTTGGAAAAACTTATAGAAGGGAAATATCCATTGTTAATTTAATAAATATAAAAGTCAGTTCTCTAACGTGACATATACTGTATCGCTGTCTAATAGGATCCTAGCTAAAACGAATGTGCAATATACCTGATAACTAGCAGTTTCGGCAGATACATAGCAAGTCATGAGGACTGTAATCCTGAAATGTGTAAAACCATTGTCACAAGTATATCTGACTGATTATGGAATGACTTTTCACTGTTGGAGCAATTAAATTGATGGTAATTGTATTATCTTACACTATTATAGTGAACTATTTTTTACTGAGCTTTCTTTGTTACATTCTTATTGAACTTATACAATAACACTGAATGTAGGTGAGAGATGATAATTATTTCCCTTACTTTTAAGACAAAGACTTTCATAGAAATTAACAAAGTGGAAGTCGAGGAATACAGTCCAGATTTTCAGGTTTCAATTTTACCTCTTTCTTGCCCTCACAATCCATATGAATATTCTTTGCCCACCAAGTCCCTTGTATGTTTTAAATGCAGTGAATCACCATTTGTTATATATTTCTTTTGCTCATTTTTCTTCATGCTTTCATTCACCAACAGATATTCTCCTCCCACCAGCCTCCCTTGATTCTTTGCCTACTTAACATCCCTTTCCCCAGCTTCTTTACTCCTCAGATCCCATAAGTGAATTTCCCTAACTCCTGATCTTGGCATTTTTCTGTTAACACTCAGTGCCTTATCTTTGGTATATAATATTCATTAATTCTTCAAATATTATATATCTATTTATAATTCCTGACCATCTTTCTAATATGTAATAAGTACAGATAGAAATGTATGAAAGTTTGAGTGGAGTAGCAGTCAATTTCAGGTTTGTTCTTTTAAAGAAGCCACAGAGGAGCAATCAAATATTCTGGTTTTATAGAGGATTGTTAAAGGTTGGGCTATGACTTATATATAAAGCAGTAGTAGAAAATCTTTTAGTAGAGGAAGAAAAATGAAGGAAGTGTGCAAAACAGTAGAAATATCAGTTTATACAATAGGATGAATGTTTGAAGTAGTGGGAATTATTGCTGAGAGTTTTGGGGAAGTCTTAACACTGGGCACAAAATATTTTACCATATTTGGACTCGGGTTATGAGCAGGACCAGCAAGTGGAAGCACACATATAGTAAATTTGGATGTAAGAAGACACATTGCCACTCTATTTCCAGTGGTACACTTAATTGTTATTGTTATGTTTATCTTTTCTATTAATATTAGACAGTGAATTTCTTAAGAGAAGGATCTGTGAACATTGTATGTTGATTATGTTCCCAATCATCAGTTTTTATTTTTGTACCTTTGAAGCAAAAACAATTAAATGATGCATATTTGCAACACTGTCTTTCAAAATACTCCTTTACTTTCATTTGTGTAATTTTAATATATATTATGTGTATATATATATATTTAACATTTTAAAATACACAATATATATTGAATAGTTAATATACAATATATTTAATATATTATTGTATCTAGTGAAATTTCAAGAGTGGTTTAAAAGCCTAGATCCTCATTGTAAGTCTTCTACTACAACCATTGTGATTAATGCCACTGTACCTCATCTCTGGCTCAACTCCTATTCAACTTCCACTCTAGGACAGATGCCTTATCTAATAAATCTTTTAGAAAATTTCCAAAATATTGAGGATTAACATCTTAATCACATGTCTACCCACTGAGTACTTGTGAGACTTGTCTGTGTCTTCTACTATGAACTCCTGGCAGAATAAGCTTATATGTTTTATTTCTGTACCTCCAAGACAAGTGCACACAGTTTAGAGGTTGTAAGAACAATTTTTCAAGTTTGTATTAAATATCACCACTTGCTCTCTTTCTTTTCTCTTTCTTTCTTTCTTTCTTTCTTTCTTTCTTTCTTTCTTTCTTTCTTTCTTTCTTTTTGTCTTTTTGAGACAGGGTCTCATTATGCAGTTCAGGCTGGCCTTGAGCTCACTTTGGTAGCCCAGGCTGGTCTCAAACTCGCATGGATCCTCCTGCCTCAGCCTCCCAAGTGCTGGGATTACAGGTGTGCGCCACCACGCCCGGCTCCTCTTTCTTTCTTTCTTTCTTTCTTTCTTTCTTGCTTTCTTGCTTTCTTGCTTTCTTGCTTTCTTGCTTTCTTGCTTTCTTGTTTCCTTTGTAAATGGTACTCTAATTGGTGTATTTGGGAATCTTGTTTGTACTCTGAAAGACTTCTGTCTACTAGGAATATGAGTCAGTCAGTCTCTGACTGTGTCTGTCTGTCTGTCTGTCTGTCTGTGCCTGTCTCTGTCTCTGTCTCTGTCTCTGTCTCTCTCTCTCTCTCTGTCTCTCTCTCTGACTCTCTATGAACTAAATTTCTAAGCAGGTAATTTTACTTTTCTCTTGGGTTGTATCCAGATGTTTGACGTCCTCTTTATGAAACACTTGGATGATGGTAGACTTTTCTTTCAAATGTCAAGCCATCTTATAATATCCCTTATGGTTGGTGCAGCTGTGTAATGCAACCCTGAATAATTTTCCATGACTTTTGAAAATACTGCAGCAAGTTCAAAATGACAGATTAAGTGAAAAGGTGCCTGACCGATACAAGAGGAATGAAGTAATTCTTTGTAAAATTATTGCTTTGCAGTGCTATTTGCTATCTAAGTAAGCAATATACATTCAGTGAGAACACAGTCTAGCTGGAGAAAAGCATTAAACCATCTGTCAGTGGACCCCGAATCACACATTCAAAAGAAAATGTTTAAACTTGCTTATTATGTATTCATATTCATTTCCATTCCTTCCCTTGACTTGTTGGCTTTGATCTTCTCTTAGAAACATATTGTTATACCTTACAAATTTCTAAATGCTACTAACAACCACTGAACTTTTCTAAGAGACTTCCTAGATTTTGAGCACAGACCAAAATGTTCTCTTGCCATATAGACTAAATCAAGTCACAAGGATAACGGTACACTTCTTACAAGCTTATATAATAGAGTTCCATTTACTTTTATCAGCCAAACCATATCAATTTCCCTGATGCCCTGTCACAAAGTAGTTTCAGGTTGCCGCTGTCCTATTCCTCCCAAACTTTCTAGTTATACATTACTGATTTTCTTTCTCACCACACTTCTGAAATGCCTTTCTGCCTAGTCAAACTTTAGAAATTCGTTCCGTTCATATCTTTTACTTCATATGCTCCAAGTTGGCCCAAGACCTTTGGACTCACTGAAACTTCTGTGACAATTCCAGGCAGCAGTGAGCTCACTACTTCCAAAATACATATTTATAATCTATAACAATTCAGTTTTGGTCCAATTTCAATCTCGCAGTTGATAGTTCATCAAAATTCTGTGGTCTAAAGGTCAAAATTAAAAACAAAAACAAAAACAAAAACAAAAAAAAAAACCCAAAACCAAATCTCTCTAAAGACTGTGGATCCACCTCAAAAGTGAAGCTGGAAAAATTAACATATAAAATATGAATATAGTAGGATAACAGATTTCTGAACTAGGGTCCAATTCACTGCAAATTTCTTGAAATTTGTTGCAGTATTTTCAATTTAAGCACATTATTTGCTATACAGATTCTTTTTTTTCCCCAAGTATTGAAATTTTTATCAGTTATATCCCAGTAAGGGTGGAAAAATTCTTAGTTCATATACTCTTCAAAACATTAATATTTCTAAGACTTGGCATGATAATTCATGCCTGAAATCCCAGCACTTGAGAAGCTGAGGCAGGAGGATTGCCCTGAGTTCAAGACCAGCCTGGTCTATATAGTGGGACCCTGTGTCAAAAAACTGAGAGAAAAAGCTTGAGGACTCACTTTTCCCACCTCCCCTGCTCCCAAGCATATGTTGCTGTCAAGATCAATTCAGCTTCCATAGGACACCTGTTGATGGACCAAATCTAGAGCTCGTGGCTAGGCGAGGGCTCAGATAGCCCAGGCAGCAGGAAGAGGACAGGAGCTACCACTGCTCCTCTGCCCACAAAGTAGGAAGAAGCCACTAACAGGGAGGGGGTCTGGGCATAAGAAGGCTATGCATGTGCCTGTGGAAGAGCTCTACAGAGTTTCCATAGTTCTCCTAAGATTTTCAAACTGATCTGTCATTACCAAATGGCTAAGAAAACTATAAGGATTTATGTCTAATAGGACAGTCAGAAATATCTTCTTCTGTGATCTGTCTTCAGCTGAATGAATGTTACAGTTATGATCAATAAAAAGAATTCCTTTGGACTCCCGAGGGATGGTGAAGGAGAAAATGGCTAAAAACTGGTGGAAGTAACCCAATAGATGAAACTTTGTCATCAGTGTCTAGGAGTAGTCATCACTATTAGCATTTATTTTCTTCGTTACATGTTAATTGTTCTCTAGACAACTTACAAAGGTCATATGTATTACTTTCATTTCTGCTTTAACTATCTACCCTTCTCTTCAACCTTGATGAGATTAATTTGCTTTAGCAAGATTTTTCCTGAAATCTAACCAAAGTTTAGGTTTTTAAAAAAAATTAAGGGCAGCAGCACCTTTTTGTACAGTGGCTTGCTGATATTGCTGGTCCTTAAGCAACTTGGTTAAGTATACTGTGAAGCAGAACTTCTATAACCTTTTGGTTTCCTTTGGTGCTGTGTTCATACCACTGGACCACAACAATATCTATCCATGAGCTACTTTTTGATGCCCATGTTTGATTCTTGGACTGTCTGTTATACTTTTTGGATATTTCTGACCATATCTTTTATCTATACTTAGTATTATAGAACATCATGTTGTATTTATTAACTACTAATCATCAGTGGCAAGCCTTAAATGATAAGCCATATTATTTGTACTATTTTTGTCTATTTCCAAGCCGTTTACTACATATATTTTTAAACTATGACTTTGGATGCATTATTTTCCACATTTGGTAAATGAATAACTGAATGCAAGGAAGGTATAGAAATTTGCATGAGATGCTGCTCTTTTGGTAACAAGAAGTCTCCCGATGACCTATGTGCATCCAGATTACATTAGATTGTGTTGTTGAGAACCTCAGGCTTGGGGAACCAAAAAATTTTACTTGTAAAGGCCAAACTGACATAGGCACTTGGTGTTAATTAGTTAAAATCTGAATGAAGACAGTTAAACATGAAGAGCTCTTCTTAGACATTATCCACTGGGAGTAAATTGGTGTCTATTAAACAATTGCCTTTTTTACCTATTTATTTTTTGGCAGTCCAGGGATCTGTACTTATTTAATAGTAGACACTCTTAGTCTATAGCCATTTCATTGAATTTGATAGAGAACATAAATTAGATTTGGTGCCATTAGTTTAAACCTTTAAATTTTGCTTCTTTCAAGATACAAACACCTAGAAAATGAAGTTTATACATATACTTACGAATTGCTCTATTCCCTTCTACTTAATTCCATAATCATCTGTCATGCTCAACAGAAAAATCAGGTATCTTTCACTTCTATAGTGAAGTATCACTTTGTCTCACATGTTTTCAAAAGATGTAGAGGAAAACTTTTTACTTACAGAGAAACACCATGAAAATATTATTTGACAAACTCCGAAACACAGTTTTGCTAGCGTAGAGCTCACATAGATTCATTAGTTTGTTTTTACCATTGACAGAAGATCAATAAGAAAACACAAGCCGGGCGTGGTGGCGCACGCCTGCAATCCCAGCACTCGGGAGGCTGAGGCAGGAGGATCAGTGTGAGTTCGAGACCAGCCTGGGCTACAAGAGTGAGCTCAGGACCAGCCTCAACTGCATAGTGAGACCCTGTCTCAAAAAGACAAAAAAAAAAAAAAAAAACCAAAAAAAAACAGAGGAAATGTGTAAGTCCTTAACAATTATAGTATCAATATTAAGAATTGTACAACTTTAGCAAATGATTTCTTTAAACAAAACCCTCACCTAACACTTTTAACCACAAATGTCATAAGAGGGCAGTAAAATTAAAGAAAATATTAAAAAAGTTTCAAATTAGAGTCAAGTATTTGCATTACACCCAACATTTTGCAATTGGTATCATTCACATTTTTAGTTCTATTAGCTATCACTTAAGGTACCAAGCATCAGAAAAAAATACTCCTATGGATGTGGCATAGAATATACACATTTTTGAAAGTTGAATTTATAAAACACAAATATATATTTTAATGAAACACTAATTTGCTTAGTAAAAGTTTCATATTTGTAGCTACTTATTTTAAGGTATTTCAAGGGAGAGATAGCCTCTTGCACAATATTATGCTAACCAAAATATGCTAAGGCCGTCAATATCAAAGTCAAAGTAGTAATATTTGCTTATTAGTTCATGTACTTAATAATGGACTTAATAGTTATACAGACCAAATAGCTTCTGTTTAGTTAAAGCTCAAAATCAGTGTCAAAGTCAATAATCATGCTACTTATAATTGAAATGCTGTATACTTATTATAAAAAGAATATATTGCGTGTGGGTAGGTTTAGGTAAAATTCGTTTCGGTTAGGAGAAAACTCTCAAAATATAAACTCTACTGAGGTTAGGCAAATGGGACTCTTTTACATGTGTATATGAAAGCATAAAATACCAACTATAAAGAGGTTTCCTAGAAAATTTCTACCAGTTTTCAAGAAGCAAGATGCAAGAATGCTTGTTACAAAAATAAACTGATAAAAGTATATTTGAATACCATACACAATTATCATACCTTTATAGACTTAGAGCTACACAGGGCATGAGAGTTTCTGCAAGCTTAAGAGCTAGTTCAATGCCGGGCGTGGGGGCGCACACCTGTAATCCCAGCACTAGGGAGGCTGAGGCAGGAGGATTGATGAGAGTTCGAGACCAGCCTGAGCTACAAAAGTGAATTCAAGGTCAGCCTGAACTGCATAGTGAGACCCTGTCTCAAAAAGACAAAAAAAAAAAAAAAAAAAAAAAAAAAAAAAAAAAAAAAAAGCTAGTTCAACAGAACCCATGAAAAATATGAAAAGGCTGATAATTTGAATGATCTCTGTGATTTGATTGCTATGCCTCATAAAGTTCAATTAGCTCTTGCTTTGCATTCACTCTAAAAATAAGTGGTCAAATTTGGTACTGTGCCTCAATTAAGGTAGCTGAAGGAAATCTATTTTCTATGTCATATCAACAAGTCTACTGAATTAGCTCTCTATGTGGTGCTAGTTCCTCTCCCTGTACAGCACATTCTACCTTCTACATCTACTAGTTATCACGGTTACCAGAAGTGTTAGTACAAACTTAATGGCTTAAAATAGCATGAGTTCAGTGTTTTATAGTTCTATGTGTCACAAGTCTGACAGGATTTCACAGCAGCTAACATAGTAGTAAGGAGCTAGCAGGGCTGCCTTTCTTTCTTAATAATCCAAGGAACGATTGTTTTCTTGACTTTTTAGTTTCTATCATGTTTCATGTTTCTTGGTGAGCAGTTCTTTCTTCATTTTTTAAAGCTAACATCAATATGTTGAATCCTTCTTGCATGAAGTAATATAACTCTGATTCAGTCTTCTCATTTCCCTTCCAGGTCTAAAGATGCTTATAATCAGCCCACAAGAAAAATTCTGGCTACAATTGTAATCCTCTTTTTCCATCTAAGGTAACATATTTGTAAATTCCAGGGGTTGGTCTGTGAAGTGATTTTAAGGGAGAATTATTTTATTTATCATATGAAATAAAATAAATTTTATTGATAACCACAGAAGTCATTTGCTTTTCTTGCATATTACTTATGTATGATCAATGAGTTGTTTTTAGGTATAACAAATGTGCAAACAAGAATAAATATACATTCTATACACACACATGCACACATTTATATTTTTACCTTATGAAATTAAATGTGATCTACATATTTTAAACCCTTTAGCACATTAGAGAATTGCATGTATTTTCTGTTTTATCACAAGTTACCAGTGAGGCCAATAGGCCTTGATACTAAGACAAATCAATTTCTTGCTAGTTTATGCCCACAGCTGTCCACTCTCTAATCTACATTTTGGGTGCTAAAAGCTAGTTTTTGTCCTAAATTTCATAAGATGTTTCCATAGATATCTAATTCTACTCAAGGATTGTCAGCTTAAATGTGACTTCTTCAAATATACCTTACCTGAGCATTGCATACGAAGTAGTTACTCACAGTTAATTTCTATTTTTTAAATCTTGTTCCTCACAGAACTTTATGAAAACCTATTAACAACTTACATGTTTGTTTACAGAATAGTTGTCTCTCTCTGCAAGTAAAGTGTAAATTCAGTACTGGCAAATGCTTAGTCCATCTTATTTACTGCTATATTTCTGATGCCTATAATATGCCTGACATAGCAAGTTCTCAATGAATACTTGTTAAAAGTGAGTGATCTCTATCCTATGGATTAGAAAGTAACAGCTAAATTAAAGAGATACTAATAGATAACTAATAGATGTTATCTATTAGTATCATCAAATAAAGCAATAGGAATTTGACGATGATCGCTATATTGCACAATGTTGTTTTCAAATTAGTTGTTGAGATTACTAGATACAAGCATGAAAAATTTATACAAAAAGTTATAGTAAAATAAAAAGGAAAAAAATTAAGCATCAACTGTTCCCCTTTGTAAAACAGCAAAAATCAGCTGTACAATTCATATTCCTTTTTTGTGATGCATAGAGAAATGTTCTTTGCTTTACCGAAGATAACTTGCTATTTACTGGCCTGTGAAACTACTATCATTTAATTGGCAGTTATTAATTAATAACCACCCCGTCAGTGTTTTCAGAAAGAATCTATGAGCAGTGGTGCTTGATTAGTGAATAAAGGTTCCAGTGTTGGATGTAGACAGAGAGGGATGGAACATATACACACATTTCTTTCCTTTTGAGAATTCAGTGCTAAGAAATTCTTTCTTTCTTTCTTTCTTTCTTTCTTTCTTTCTTTCCTTCCTTCCTTCCTTCCTTCTGTCTTTCTTTCTTTCTTTCTTTCTTTCTTTCTTTCTTTCTTTCTTTCCTTCCTTCCTTCCTTCCTTCCTTCCTTCCTTCCTTCCTTCCTTCCTTCCTTCTGTCTTTCTGTCTCTCTGTCTCTGTCTCTGTCTCTGTCTGCCTGTCTGTCTATCTGTCTCTCTCTTTCTTTCATTCTTTCTTTGTTTTTTTCCTAACCGTTCCAAGAGTTCTTCTGTAGTGGCCCTACAGCAGATCTTTCCCACTTCTGAAGCTAAAAAAGGAAATTGATAATTTTTTCATAGGTGGCAAATATTAACTGCTTGAGGTAAGCCTTATTATATGGAAATGGAAGTGACTGAGCAATGTGAAATGAAACATACATTGTGATAAAACACAAAATATGATGATTAAAAACCTAAGTGATATTAATAATTTAATCCTATGTCTATGGCTTATGGTCTCTGTTAGCTTTGGATACTACTAAAGAAATGAGGTACTTATGTTCATTTTAGCAACGTGATCTCTGAAAAAGATCCTAATATTGACCAATGAGGTTTATAAGTAATCTTATGTGCTGAATGGAGTCTGTGGCATGACCATAATGTTAGCGATTTGGAAAGCAGAGTCAGGAGGATCCCAAGTTCCAGTCCAGTCAGGGTAACCCAGTGACTTACGGAAACCTTGTCTCAAGATGGAATAGGAAGAGATTCAATATGGCTGGATAGAGAAAGAGCTTTGTTTTAGCTCTTTATAGAAAATCAACTATAAACACATATAAGAGCAGGAGGAACATACATTCTGGTGTCAAAACCAATGCAAAAAAAAAAAAAAAATAAGAGCTGTAGATCAGTGAAAATATAGACATTGCACTATATAAAAATGGCAGAGCAACCCACAGGGCTACAGGTGGAATTGCCTTCTGTGCATGGGATATTTCCAAAGCAAAACTGATGGGCTGAAATCATGGGGCTAAATCAAGCCACTAGGACAGATTTTGGATATAAGACCACTCACCTCTTTTGCCTTACTCCACACAGAGGATGCTGCAGCCTGGCAGCAAATTTCACTGATACACAATGGCTGCCAGTTATTTCTTTTCTTTCTTCCCCCTTTGTTCAGTCATGTTCCATGACAGTTAAATGGAACCTTTAGCAACCAGTTTAGGAACTGCAGAGGTTGACGATATTCTACTGAGTAGAATAGTATGGTCATTACTATCCTTTGACCAGTGGCTTGTGAAAAAGATATAGACACAAAAGATTCAAGTAGCCTTGGGCTGCTGTGGATCTAGAAGTTGAACATCAACATTCCTTGGGCTGCAGAGGAGTTTGAAGGAAGCCAAGCAGCCTTGGGCTATCTCAATAGCAGCAACACAACACCCTCCCCCACCCTGCCCTGTGACAAGCAGCATGAGAAAGTAGAAATGTGAAAAGAAGAGATTCTGCAAACCAAGATTGGTCCAGTACTTGCACCAAACTCATTGCACATTTGGTGCGGTCACTAGCACAGTGATGGGCTCAGAGATGTACTACCACAGAATTGTGGGTACTAGGGGAACTTTACATATGCATTTTTCCTGTGTGTGAACACTATCTCTAGTCTTTCTGTTTCCCTTTAGTATTCTTTTTTTAGTATTCTTTTTCTTTCTCCTTTATTCATTTTTTTCATGTCCTATCCTACAGTTCCTCTAAGTTTAAGTGATCATCTCTTGTCCTTCAGCTTTGATTCTTCTGTATTTCTCTTCATTTATATCTCTATTTATCCCCATTCCTCTTAACCTTTTTTTCACTGTTAGTGGGAATGTAGGCTATTGCAACAACTGAGGAAATCATCACTGAGGAGATTTCAAAAGCAAAACAAAACAAACAACAAAATAACAGGACCAGAGTTTATATTTGACCTAGATATTGTTGTTACTGATACCTTTCTAAACGTATTAAAAAATCATAGTATAGCAATTCATGGACACTTTTTTTTATAGCAGCATAGGCTATGATAGATAAATCTCCCAAACACCCCAAATGTCCATCAACTATGGAAAGGATAAAGTTTTTCCTTCTTTTTTTTTTTTTTAAACAAAATGGAATACCATTTTGCCATAAAATAGGATCAAGTTGAATGATTTCTAGGTAAAGGATTTCATCTTGAGATCATATTGTGAAGTAAAATAAATGAAACATTCATGTGCAATTATCACATTGTGTCTCTGGTGTGAGAAGTAAAAAGTATAAATAAGGACTGGAATATAGGTGAAATAGGAGGAAAATGATTAATTGGGAATGAGAATTAAGGAGGCAGAGATATAAAGGATGGAGAGGACAAGGGAAAAAACAGAAAATCAGAAAAATTGAAAACAACTTGCAAATGAGGAAGGAGGAGTGTTTGAAGGTAAGATAAAGAAAGGGAAAAAAGAGGAAATGAGATTAGTCATGTACAGACTATCATGTTCTATGATGAAAGTGATCAATATGTATACTTAAAATCTACCAATTGACTGAACTGTTGAAAATACATAAATATGCTGGAAATCCAGGTTTACTACATGTTGAAGTCTAAAATTAAACCCATGTCTCTCATCACGCACTAAATTAAAGTAAAAAATGGATCAAATATTTAAATATTAATACAAAACACTAAATCTTTGGAAAAAGGAAGAGATAGAAAAAATGAAGATGTAGGTACAAAGACTTCATGAACAAAATCATAACAGCATGGGAAGTACTACAAGGAATAAGCACCCACAATCTGAAATTGTTAAAAACAGAAATGGAGTGAAAAGTCACCATAGAGTGGAAAACAATTCAAACAATTTTTTCTATGGCAAAGGACTGATATTTGCCACCCCCAAACCTGAAGAAAATCATATCCCCAAATTCAAAGATCCAATCCAAATATGGGCATGTGTTAGGCTGGCAAAATAGCTCAGCGGATTAAAGCACCAGCTTAGGAAGATGCAGTGGCTGGGGTTTGATTCCAGGCTCACCCCCAGGGCATGCTGAGACAGTGATTGAGACTGGGCATGTTGGCATATGCCTGTAATTTCAGCTTTTGGAAGGCTGAACACAGGCGGATCACTACAAGTCTGATCTACATAGTGGGACCCTGTAAAACCTTGCAGCCCCTTACTAAAAGTATAAAACAACAACAATAAAAACACCAAATATAGGCAAGTGAGAAGAATTATACGCCTCCTCAGAAGAAGTAGAAATGGCAAATAAATTATGAAAAATTTTCAACATCATCAGTCATTTGAGACATGGATACTGGAACAATACAGAGGTTCCATGGCACTCCAGAAAGAGTGGCAGGGCAGTTGGGAACAAATAAATCTCATAGAATTGGAGAAAACTTTCCTCAAATTCATTTGGAATGACAAGTGACCCACAATATTAAAAGCAATCCTGAGAAGAAAGGAAAGGCAGGAGGTATCATAATTCTTGACCTGAAATCATACAATAGAGCTACTGTGATAAATCCAGGATGGTGCTGGCATGGAGACAGACCTGAGGATCAATGGAGAATATTAGAAGTTGCACACACAACTGTAAGCACCGTCAGCCACCTTATCTTTGATAAAGAGGTGAAACATGTTCACTGAAAGATAGCCTCTTTCATAAATGATGTTAGAAATGTTGGCTTTCAATGTTCCAAAGACTAAAGCTAGATGCATGACCATAACCGTGCAAAAAAATACAGTCAAAATACATTAAAGATTTAAATATTAAAACAGAAACAGCTTTATGGAACTATGGTGAGGACAATATGCAATGTGTCAACTGTTAAAAAAAGAAAGGGGAAAAGAAAAAAAAAAGTAATGTTTATTGAAAGTGTTATGTTTAATTGTTTTATCAATCTTATATACCTATATCTATTAATCTAAACTGATCTGATGATGAAAATATGTAATATAACTATTGTTAAATTTAAATTATAAATAAATAAATAAATAAATAAATAAATAAATGAAAAAACCCAGAAACATTAAATCTTCTGAAGGCAAACATAGGCAGGTATCTTAAAATCATAGGGGTAGAGAATTCAGAGCAAAAACCAACTGCACAGGTAACACTTTAATGAAGCATCAACTGGGATATCATGTTTTTTGAAAAGTTTCTGCACTTCAAAGCAAATTGTTAACAGAGTAAAAAGAAAATGCACAAACTGGAAAAAAATCATAGCTGAGTTTCCCTCTGACAAAGGTCTTCTATCTAGAACATAGAATGAACTTTAAAAAAAAATCAAGTATTCCAAATTCAAAGACCCAATACAAAAATGGGCAACTGAGGTGACTATACAATTCTCAGAGGAAGAAATACAAGCAGCAAATGAATATATGAAAAATGTTCTGCATCATTGGTCATTTGAGAAATGTAGATTAAAACAACACTAACATTCCATCTCACTCCAGAAAGAATGCCTAATATCAAGAAGTCAACTAATAAAAAATGCTGGAAGGGCCATGGAGAAAAAAGGAATCCTTCTGCACTTTGGTGGGAAAGCAAACTGGTACAACCAGTATGGAAATTAGTGTGGAGATTCTTTACAAAGCTTGGATTGTAGTTCCCCTTCAAGCCAACTGTTGTCCTTCTGGGTATTTTTCCAGACGAACTAAAAACTTCATACCACAGTGATGTATGTGCATCATGTTTATAACATCACAATTTGTCATAGCTAAATCCTCTAAACAACCCAGATGTCTATCAACTGAAGAACTGGATAAAGAAGAACTGCATTACTATTCAGGTATAAAACTGGACAAATATGAGTCTTTTGTCAGTAAATGGATGTAACTAGATAACACACTCTTAAGTAAAATAAGTCAAACCCATTGCTTCTCAGACTTTTGGCTAAGTCAAGTGTAAAATAAATCAGACGCACATTTGCAAACACTGTATTTCTGTAGTGTGAGAACCTGAAAGAGTTAAATAGAATCTAAAGGGTACAATAGATACCAGGAATGGGAATGAACTTATTGAAAAGGAAAGAATGAGTTGAGGAGGACAGGAGAAGAAATGGGGGAAGGAGACTGTAATGTGAATTTCTGGTGGTCTATGGAAAGGAGAAGAAAATAATTTGTTTGGTCACCTTTTTGAAGTGATTGCACTTTTTATCTTTCATTTTTCTTTTGCAGAACCAGGGATCGAACTCAGTACCTTGCACTTGCCAGGCAGGCACTTGTGTCCCTGAGCTATCTCCCTGGCCTCCACTCTTCTTAATTTCTTATACATTTATTTCTTCAATTTTTACACACATATATCTGCTAATATGAATAATTGAATGGAATACAACATTATGCATTGCTATGCATTACAACAAATATGAAATTCATATTACTTTGTTAAGTGAAATTTGGTATCACTTATAATTTTTCTGTTTTATTTATTTTATTTTATTCTATTTTATTTCAATTTTTTTATTGTTTAAATTTAACAATGGTTATATTACATATTTTCATCATCAGATCAGTTTAGATTAATACATATAGGTATATAAGATTGATCAAACAATTAAACATTAACCTTTCTAAATCCACATTACATTTTTTTTTCTTTTCCCCTTCTTTTCTTTGAAAGTTGATATATTGCATATTGTCCTCACAATCATTCTATAGAGTGCAGTGTGTGGGCATGACCCACCTCCCTATTGATGTTGCATAGAAAAAAAAAGAAAGAAAATAAAAAGGAAAGAATATACTTCTCTTTGGACTAAGAGGAAGCAGATACATACACAGTCAAAGGTTTTGCAATTGCAGTGTGCCACCAGTGAAGCTTG
>PVJA010035117.1:0-15138 GCA_004027025.1 Myocastor coypus
AAAAAAAAAAAAAAAAAAAAAAAAAAAAATAACAAGGAAAGGGCCGACGAGATGGTTCATCGGTCTGCTTAGGAAAGTGTAGGCAACCACAGGGACTGCAGTTTGATCCCCGGCACCACATGCTGTGCCAGCCCCACCCCCAGGGCAGGCTAAGTTGGCCATTAAAAAAAAAGGAAGCCAGGCATGGTAGTGCACACCTGAAAATCTATATACTACTGTGAGTAACAGGAAGGAGGCTAAAGTGAGTTCTATGATTGCTCCAGTTTACCATGTCATAGCTAAAGAACTTACAAGATGCAAAATCTGAAAGGTGAGCTTAGCCTAATTAGACACTGAGTTGAAAAGACTGTGTTGAAATTCCTGAGGTAAGGACAATTAAATTTGCAGTACAGAGTACCAGAAAGAACACCACCACATAGAGAGGAGAATCACACAGAGACTAAAGAGACTATCTTCCAGCCCCCATAGGCTAGAAAAAGAACCATGAGAAGGAGCAGAAGGAACTATCCTGGTGCTCCTGCAAACTGTAAATAGTCTGTGTGACTATGGCCCAGAGTAGCAAAACTTAAAATACAAGGACAGGCTGTTCAGTAAAATACTTAGAACAAACAAACAAGGCCTAAACTAAAGGATGGTCAGGCACCACCAACAACAGTAATAAGCAGGGAAAGTGGAACATGGTGGTGTGTGCCTCTAATCCTCCTAGCACTACTATTGTAGGCAGCTAAGTTAGTTAGAAATATTATAGGCAGTCAGACTGGGCCAGGCCCTTAAGAAGACAGTATGGAAGACAAGGTGACTTTGCAACTTTGGAAAAGACAGACACTCCAGCTTTGAGCCACACATCAAGACAAAAGAGTAACCAAATGCAGTCACATACTTCCCTAGGGATGGGAATCAGGAATTGATATTCTAAATAGGTATCAATCACCTGAAAGAGTTGCTAAGCCAAACCACAACAGGAAGAGACCCTGTCCAGTGTTCATGCCCACTTGCTACCTGACTCACTTCCTCATTTGGTACTAGATTTAATCAATTTTACCTGAGCACTGGTGCTTGTAATCTCATTGGTTGACCATAGCTTGTCCCACCTTATGCCCACCTAAGCAAGTTCCCATGTTCTCCACCTTAGACCTGTCTCACTGTAAGGTCTTCCACTAAAAAAATCCCTAGAAGAGACAGCTTCCCAGGGCAACCCGCTCAGTCCCCATTCTGTTCCTTTCTACAATGGAAGCTTTTCTTCCTCCAATAAGTGTATTCTGCTCTTAACCTCCACTTGTTCCTAAAATTCATTCTTTGGTTTTAGAGAACACAACTCATCTCAGGTACCTTTCAGGCAGAGTTTCACTCCCCTGTATCACTAGGGACACTAAGGCAGGGGACCACTGCAAGTTTTGAGGCCAACTTGGGCTACACAGTGAATTTTAGGCCAGCCCATACTATGTAGTGAGACCTTCTCAAAAAACGGGGGTGGGGGGGGATAGTGGAATAAAACCTCAGGGGACTAAGCCACTCCTTAGGCAAGTGCAGGGCCCACCAGGATTTCATCTCTGGCATGAGGCTGCACTGGCTCCCCTTAGGTGTGCTGAGATCGGGCATGGTGGTGCACACCTGTAATCCCAGTGCTAGGGAGGCTGAGATAGGAGAATCACTAGAGAGACCTTGTATCAAATGAACAATAAAAATATAAGTCCAGGGGGCTGGCAAGATGGCTCAGCAGTCTAAAGTACCTGCTTAAACAAGCTTAGGCAACACCAGGAACCATGGTTTGATCCCAGGCACCACATCATGGGCCAGCCCCACCCCCAGGGCAGGCTGAGTTGGCCATAAAAGTGTTTATATATATATATATATATATATATATATATATATATATATACATACACACACATATATATGAGTCCAGGAGTCCATAAAAATGGAAGAACATTGCTACCTAGCTAGAATACTACTATAAGATATGGATTCATATACTAGGCTAAACAAAACGGTACTTGCATTGGATGCACAAACTAAAAATGTTATTGGCCCAAACAGATTTCTAACTGTAACAAATGCTAAACCTTCTTCACCTCTTTTGCCATATATATTGATATGCTCTTAGCAATCTGTCTGTTTTTAGTCCCATGAGGGTGAAAGTTGTAACTTGCCCCAGGTCACTGGAAGTTAGGGGAGAACTGTTGTCAACTTGCCCAGTAATGATGATCTAACTATCATCATTAATTCATTAAAGGGGGGCACTTTAAAGAAGCAAGCCAGACATGGTGGCAGAGCTTGTAATCCCAACATTCTGGGAGGCTGAAGCAGGAGGATCACAAGTTTGAGCCTCACCTGGATGACAGAAACTTAGCAAGACCTTGTCTCCAAAAAGAAAATCAAATGAGGATGGGGATTTACAGATCAGTGCAAAGGCCCTGAGTTCAACTGCCAATACTATATTTAAAAAAGCAAGAAGCAAAACCAACCACCAAGCGTATCACACATCCCACTTTCACTTTTTTTCTCCACATACGACAGAAGAGCCCATGGTTACAGCATTTAGATATTACAGTATCACAGCTTTCACAGCCATCATGAAAACTGTGCTGCTACCTGCAAGAAGTCTAAGTGACAACACAACATAGAGCATATTCACCTGATTCACCTCAACAATTCAATTACTAGAACACTATGAAAAAAAAAAAAGGATGTTCTGCTTAATACTAGTATCAAACCAATAAACATTACTAGCAATTCTACAGGCACACAACAGTCACACCAGTGAACCCTAGGAATTCATCCAGACTAGAATACAAGATCAGGGATGTATCTCTATGGCTACACACTTTCCACACGCATGCATGAGGCCCAGGGCTTGATGTCCAACACTACACACTCACACAAAGATTAACAACACATAGCCAGGCGTGGTGGCACACGCCTGTAATCCCAGCACTTGGGAGGCTGAGGCAGGAGGATTGGTGTGAGTTCAAGACCAGCCTAGGCTACAAAAGTGAGCTCAAGGCCAGCCTGAACTGCATAGCAAGACCTTGTCTCAAAAAGGCAAAAAAAAAAAAAAAAAAAAAAAAAAAGATTAACAACACAATTTAAACTTTTCACAAAAGTCAACCTGCCTAGGTTGACAACGGTTCTCTGCTAAATTCCTGGTGACCTTGGGCAAGTTACAACCTCTTTGAGCTTCATGGGACTAAAAACAGGCAAACTGCTAGAGAGTAGTATATCAAGGCACAATGCAAAAGAGGTGAAGAAATATTAGCACTTATTACTTTTATAAATGTTTGGAAATATTTCCTGTCTTCATTTGTCACTCCTGTATCTTTAAAAAATAAAATAAAATAAATCCACAAAATCTGTACATTATATTCCTAACGAATCCCACCTAATTCTTGTTAACTCACTTGTTCCAGTAGTTTCTCGATTACAAAGAACCTCTAATTTTATTTTATTTTATTTTATTTTAATTTTTTTTTTCTTTTTCTTGTTTCAGAACCTTTATTTGTTTATTCACTCATTTTTTTATGGCCGGCTCAGCCTGCCCTGAGGGCAGGGCTGGCGCAGCATGTGGTGCCGGGGATCGAACCGCGGTCCCTGAAGCTGCCCAAGCTTTCCCAAGCAGGCGCCTTAGACCACTGAGCCATCCCGCCAGGCCCCATGAACCTCTAATTTTAAAACAAGTATTAGTAGCGCTAGTAAAATAAGCTACATCTAATGTGGCACTATTGAGCTCGTGATAGCAAATCTTTCTCTTGTGCAAAGTAACCTAGGGAGAGGAGATAGCTCAACAGCATAAGCACCAACAAAAAAAACTAGTAAAAAAAAAAAAGATTCCAAGATTTCTCCAGCTCTCAAGACGTGGACAGACAAGACGTAGAACTCCGGCGAGTTACCTCAACGTTATCTGTCAAACCGTACTCTGCGTGAGGATTCTCTGCAACCTAGAACACAAAACAAGAGTTAGAGCAATCGTCCCGTCTCGCTCGCCGCCTCCCGTACACCGCCGCCCTAAATCCAGGGCCTCCTGGTACCTGCGTCTGTCCCTCCAGCATCTGCTCTGGCTCCATGGTGGACCCTGAAAATCAGTCCCCGGATACCAGTCTTGGAAAACAGAAGAGCTACTTAGAAAAGAAAAAGAACCACGAGTTACCCGGGAGATTTCAACAGCAAGACGCCAGGATGCAGCCCAGGACCGCCCCGCCCCTCACCCCACCTGAGCGCGGGAGCCGCCGGCGCGGCGAGCAGCAGGAGTGGACAGTCCGCGACAGGGCGCCCGCATCGGGGCAAGAAGCTCTACAGCAGTCCCAAATACGTACGATATTTGGGGAAAGGAGGGAAAAATCGCTGATTACCCGCGCGCAAGCCGTCCGTTCCTGAGTACTGCACCGCGCCAGCAACTCCCAGCTCCAACCGCTCCGGCCGTAAGTGACGGATGTCGCACGACTGTCGCGCTTGCGCAGAGCTTTCTAGTGGGCTCTGGTCCACCGGCTGCGGCTTTAGGGCCAGCTTCCAAGTGCGCGACGGTTGTCTTGGTCTTCGTGTGTCCAGGCCCAGGTCTGATCCCGGGGGCTGCGAAAGAGAATCGTTCACTGACCTTCCGACCAGGGGGGGTGCCTACCCAGGCTGGAGACCCAGGCCCCTGCGCGGCCTTCGAAGGTTCGGCCCGGCAGGTCCTCGGGGATGCCTTGAAGCGTGGTCCCGGAGGAATGGACACCGCTTCACTTGGCGGGCGATTCTTACGGGACGAACCCAGGCCCAGGCTGGCTCTAAGATGAAAGATCTATTGTAGATTGTTGTATTTTTGTTTCATTTAAAGTCAAAGGCGGAGGTAGAGAGTGGTAGGGCAGGCCTGTAATACCAGCTGGATCACTGAGTTTGAGGAGCCTGGGCTACGAAGTGAGCTGAAGGCCAGCCTAAACTACATAGTGAGACCCTGTCTCAAAATGACAAAAAATAAAGTCCAAGGCAGAGAAGTAAGCAGTGTTTAGTAGTCAGGTTTTATTCAACCGCTTTAGTCTGAAAATGATTTTAGTGCTGCCTTACACTAGCAATCTGAAAGTAGCTTTCAAAAACCATACTGCTACAGCCAGTGAGATAGCTCAGTGGTACAAGTGCCTACCTAGCAAGCACAAGGTTCTGAGTTTGATCTAGTAAGGTGGATTGTTTTAAATCCAGTACAATTTAAACATAGAAATTATATTAACTTCCTGCCTTTCAGTCAAACTTACTCTTGCACTATTTAGTATGAAATTTTGAAATTTTCCAGTTAAATATTTCCTGACTAAATAGTCTCATAACCAATATAAAGGAACACAAGTATGAAAACTGAAAATCATGACTACATACATGTAAGTACGACTCACATTGTTTCCTGTGTCGTCCTCCTGGCCCATTTTGGTGATTGAAATCAGTCATGGTTACTGTACTCCTGGGCTACAGCCAAGCTACTTTTATTGTTTGAAATAGGACTTTGCTACATTGCCCAGGCTAGCCTCAGGTTTGTGATCTTTCTGTCTGGCTTCCCGAATAACTAGAATTACAACCTGCACCACCATGCCGAGATGCTTATCTGTATCTGTCTCTGTAGTATATATGTCAATTATATGGGTGGTAGCAAGTGTTTTGTGTTGCTTGACTAAAGGATTCAATGGAACCAGTTAGGGAAAAGGGCACACTTGATAGGTAAGTTATCTTTACACCTTACCCCTCTTCTTATTCCCAGCAACATTGACACCCTGAATCAAGGGCCTATGTGATGAACATGTTGTGGAAATTAGACCTTGTTTAATTATTTAAAGTAGACTACAGGGGCTGGGGAGATAGCTCCGTGGCACAAGTGCCTGCCTGGCAAGTGCAAGGTCATGAGTTCAAACCCCGGTCCCACAAAAAAACAAAAAAAAAGTAGGCTACAAAAAAAATTTTTTTTAATTAAAAGAAAATAAAATAGGCTACAAACTAGGCATACTAACACAGGTCTATAATAACAGCTATGTGGGAGTCTAAGCTATGAAGATCACAAGTTCCAAGGCAGTGTGATCAACTTACTGGGATTCTGTACCACTTTAATTTACCATTGTGGGGGCCCAGAGGGATGGCTCAGTGGTCTAAAGCGCCTGCTTGGGAAAGCTTGAGCGGCTTCAGGGACCGCGGCTCAACCCCGGCACCACATACTGCACCAGCCCTGCCCTCAGGGCGGGCTGAGCTAGCCATAAAAATGAGTAAATAAATACATAAAGGTTCTGAAACAAGAAAAAAATAAATAAATAAAATAAAAAATTCTTTAAAAAAAAATTTACCATTGTGCAAAAATCATGGATAAAATTTGCTTAGCAGGAAAATTTGTGGGCACATTAACCTTATTATATACTTTATCAGTACTATGGTTGGAGATGTCTACCACATAGCATTGAGGAGTTTATGGGTTAAGATTGGAACAAAGATGTGGACACCTATGTACAGAACACATAAACTCACTAGTACATATGTTAATGCCAATGAAGATTAAATGCATTTCAAAAGTGAGAAAAGCAACTAAAATCAAAACATGAAGAAAATTTCAGAACCAGAACAGTTATGTGCATGGATGTGGTATCATGTCTACACATTTCCCCATATAGTAGCAGACACTCAATATCCAAATTCTAGGAAGTAACTGAAAGGTAAATTATATTTTCTGAGTGATCACATTTTAAAGTTGGAAGCTAGACAGTAAGCTCCTTCAGAGCAGTAACTATGTCTTTGTTTATTTGTTTGTTTTAGAGACTGTGTCACTGTAGTTCAGGCTATCCCTAAACTATGTAGTCAAGACTGGCCTCAAGTTGGTAGCAACAGATGCCTCAGTTTTCCAAATGCTGGGATTGCAGATCTGTACCGCCACACAGAGAAGGGTCTTAGATTTGTACTTCACATTGAGCCAGCTAACTCATAAATACATGACATGTAATCAGATTGAATTACTCTATTGTCAAAAGTTGTATCTATACACAGAAACAAGTGAAACAGAATGTAAAGATGTTTATTGAAGATGGGACTGGGGAGATAGCTCCGAGGCACAAGTGCCTGCTGGGCAAGTGCAAGGTCGTGAGTTCGAACCCTGGTCCCACAAAAACAAAACAAACAAACAAAAAAAAAAGATGTTTATTGAAGGAAACAACACAAAGTGATTTTCAGCCAGATTTCTCTCAGCATAGGAGAGAATGGGATTTAAAACAAATTAGTTGATAGACTCACTTAGAAGTTATAGCAGATAAGATAAAATTTTAAAAGAGACAGCCAAGGCTGGGGATAAAGCTCAGTAACACAGCATCTGCCAGGCAAGCACAAAGGGCTGAGTTCAATTCCTGGTACCAAAAGTAAAAAGTAGGGGAGATAGCTTAGCAGTCTAAGCACCTGCCTGGCAAGTGCAAGGACCTGGGTTGATCTCTGGTACTTCATGCCAGGCAGGTCCCAGGAAGGGGGTAGGGAGGAAGCCTATAATCTCAACACTGGGGAGGCTGAGATCATTACAAGCCTGAGCTACATAGCAAGACCCTATACCAAATATAAATAAATAAATAATTGAAAATGAATTCATTACTTAAAAGGGAGAGCCAAGTGTGGTAGTGCATGCCTGTAGTCCCAGTACTCAAGAGACTGAGTCAGGAAGACCCTGTTGGAGGAGACCAGTTGGAGGATAACATGGGCTGCATAGTGAATTCAAGGCCATCCTGAACCAGGTAATTACACCGTATCTCAAAAGACAAAAAAAAAAAAAAAAAAAAAGCGGGGGGGAAAGGGACAGAGGACCAGGGATATAGCTCAGTGGTACAATTCTACCATGTCTACCATGCTTGAGGCCAAGTGTTTAAGTCCCAGTACTCTGAGAAAAGGTTTAAATGATATAAGCCAATTCACAGGAATGTTTCACTTTTGAATGCTCCTTTCCCATCAGGTAGCTATTTATCTGTTGTTGTTTCTTGTTTGCCTCTTTCTTTTGTTTTGTGTTCTCTTTTTCTCTGTGTTCAAACAAACAATCTTCACTTAGTTTAAACTCAGCTTTAATTCTTTCTCTCTCTCTCTTTTTTTTTTTTTTTTTTTTTTTTTTTTTTTTTTTTTTTTTTTTTTTTTTTTTTTTTTTTTTTTTTTTTTTTTTTTTTTTTTTTTTTTTTTTTTTTTGAGACAAGGTGGCACTACGCAGTTCAGGCTGGCCTTGCACTCACTTTTGTAGCCCAGGCTGGTCTCACATTTAAAAAAATCCCCCTCCCAAGTGCTGAGATCACAGGCATGCACCACCACACCCACATAATAACTGAAATTTGTTATGAAAGTAAAGTTACTGCGCAGGATGATTCAGGGAACCATGATTATGACAAATTTGCAGTGATGTGTACCATTTAGAGAGCTGTGAGATGAAAATGAAAAGACTTAAACTTTTATGCTTATGGTTTCACTTTGCTCAGGACTCCTCTCATGTGCTTCCTGCAGGTCTGTGTTAGTTAATCATGGTGTCAACTTGAATAAGAAACACATAGCAGATTAATTTAACACCATTCTATGTATATCTGGATGACTGACTTACTAAAGGGAAGCCCTACCCTGGATATGGGTGGCACCAAACAATAAGTTTCTAGCCTGGATGGAATAAAAAGGGGAAAATAGGAAGTTTCTCCTCTTCCACTTCAAATGACCTCCAAACTAGGCATGATGGCACACACCTGTAAGTTCAAGGCCAGCCTGTACTATGTAGCAAGACCTTGTCTCAAAAAAAGGGGGGGGGGAGAAAATGAAGAGAAGGAGAAAGAGGAGCAGCTTCAGCTTTAGTCTCCACCATCACCTTTGGACACCCACCTCCGGCCTTCTACCACAGACCCTCCACTTTCTTTTTTTTTTTTTTTTTTGTCTTTTTGAGACAGGGTCTCGCTATGCAGTTGAGGCTGGCCTTGAGCTCACTTTTGTAGCCCAAGTTGGTCTTGAACTCGCACCAATCCTCCTGCCTCAGCTTCCCGAGTGCTGGGATTACAGGCGTGAGCCACCACGCCCGGCCCCTCCACTTTCATAATAAGGACTCGCACTGGACTTCAGGCATTCACCTTGTGCCTGGCTCCTCTACTTCTTCAAGTGGGCAGATAATCTTTCTGTGCAATTCACCCCTGACTCTATAGGTGGCCTTTGTCAGCCTATCTTGTAAAGTCTTTGTATATCATATAGGTGCTATTATGGCATTTACCTCATTTTGCCTTAGGCTGCACTTATGGTTAAACACAATTACATTTTGAGTTCTTCAAAAGCAGACTTCAATGCCAGGCAAGGTGGCGCATGCCTATAATCCCAGCACTTGGGAGACTGAGGCAGGAGGATCAGTGCGAGTTCGAGACCAGCCTGGGCTACAAACGTGAGCTCAAGGCCAGCCTGAACTGCATAATGAGACCCTGCCTCAAAAAGACAAAAAAAAAAGGCAGACTTCCAAGCCAGGGATGTAACTCAGCAGTGCAGTGCCTGCCTGGCAAATGCGAGGTCCTGAGTTCGATTCCTAATACCAAAAAAGAAAACAGAAAAAAATTTTAAAAGGCCCTCAAAGATAGGCTTTTTTTATAGTCATCCTTATTTTCCTTTCTAATTTTCTTATTCAATGATTTTTTGAAGAAGTGACTTTATAGAGAAAATAAGCACTTATATCAAAGCGTTACTCTTAATATTTAAGTATTTCTTAGAAATCTACAGAGATCTGCCGGGCGTGGTGGCTCACGCCTGTAATCCCAGCACTTGGGAGGCTGAGGCAGGAGGATCGTTGTGAGTTCGAGACCAGCCTGGGCTACAAAAGTGAGCTCAAAGCCAGCCTGAGCTGCACAGTGAGACCCTGTCTCAAAAACATTAAAAAAAAAAAAAAAAAAAAAAAAAAAAAAAAAAAAAAAAAAAAAAGAAATCTACAGAGATCATAGTTACAGATTCTAGAATCAGAATCTGTATAATAATAAAGAAAAGCTACCATACCTGACCTCCTTTTTACAGACTTGAAGAGGATCCTACAGATAATAACATTCAACAGGCAGTACCTACTTAGGTATAATACAATAGATGCTCAGTTGGTGAGATAGCTCAGTGATCTAAAGTGCCTGATTAGGCAAGCTTACGAGGCTCAGAGGACCGCAAGTTGGATCCCCAGCACTACATGTAGCACCAACCCCACCCTCAGGGCAGGGCTGAGCTGGCCAAAATAAATTATATGTACACACATACAGACATAAATTCATATATTACATATGTATATATGTGTGTACATATATATATATATATATATATATATATATATATTAGATGCTGTTGAGAAACTTCATTTGGGATTAGATTAATATTAAAATATTCACTGGGAGTTGAAAAGTATATGTTAGTTGCACAATGTCAGATTAAGAAAACACTCAGTTTTTATAATGTATTTGCTAGTACTACTTGTGTTTGTTTTATTTGTTGAGAAAGGGTCTCACTGTGTTGTTTGGCTGGCCCTGAACTCACTCTATAGCACAGGCTGCCTTGAATTCACAGCAAACCACCTGCTTCAGCTTCCCCAGTGCTGAGATTACAGACGTGGGCCACCATACCCATCTCAGAATGAAGAAAAATTATTTTATTGGATCTTTTTGCTTCAGCCTCCCAAGGGATGGGATATAGGTGTGAGCCACAACACCTGGCTGAAAATTGAGATTTTTACCTCATATTACAGAAGCACTATGTGTAATTAATATGTTACAATATCAAGCTTTAAGGACTTCAAGTTCCATACTTAAGAAAATATGCTTAATTCAAGTAGTCATAGTTGAGTAAGAGTAAAGATTAATCTGCTTAACCACAATATTAGTTCAATAAATGTTAGCAAGTGCTAATTATCATGTTATTATTTTCTCCTTAAATTTAAGTATGTTACTCTGCCCTGTGAGGAAAACTAAAGTTTTATTTTGGTTTTGGTTTTTGAGAGATCTTGCTGTACAGTTCAGGGTTGCCTTTGATTCAGTCTGTAGTCCAGGTTAGCATTAAAATCTGCCTCAGTCTCTGGAGTGCTAGAGACACCACATGCTGAATTTCACAGATTCCAGGCTCTTGTATCCAACACATAAAGAATTGCAAGTGTCCATCCAGTGGGATAAAAGAAAAGGGGGTATATATATTGAGGATAATAAGAAGATGTGCTCAGGGCAGATCTGTGCCAACAGAAACAAAAATGTGGCACAAACAGAAGAGTAGTGTCAGTATGATAGTAAGTTATTTAGATACATTATGGGCAGTCAGACTGTCCTTGAGAGGTCAGTACAGAAGATGCCTGAACTGTGACTGGAAACATATTCTTCCCCAGCCCCCCCCCCTCCTTTTTTTTTTTTTTTGTCTTTTTGAAACAGGGTCTTGCTATGCAGTTCAGGCTGGCCTTGAGCTCACTGTTGTAGTCCAGGCTGACCTCGAACTCACATCAATCCTCTTGCCTCAGCCTCCCAAGTGCTGGGATTACAGGCATGAGTGATGCTTATTTATAGTATCAATTACTCCTGCTCATCCCCAACCCCTGCCTCCAAATAATGTGCTTCCAGCTATGTGTGGTGGTACATCCTAGCACTAAGGCGGTCTGAGGAAGGAGGATCTTTGAGAACTCAAGACCAGTCTAGGCTACAAAGTGAGCTCAAGGCCAGCCTGAACTACACAGGGAGACCCTGTCTCAAAAAGGGGCTGGGGCCAGGTGTGGTGGCGAACACCTGTAATCCCAGCACTCTGGAGGCTGAGGCAGGAGGGTCAGTGTGAGTTCGAAACCAGCCTGGGCTACAAAAGTGAGCTCAAGGCCAGTCTGAACTGCATAGTGAGACCCTGTCTCAAAAAGACAATAAATAAATAAATTAAATAAATAAATAAATAAATAAATAAAATTTTAAAAAATAAAGTCTTCCTTTGGGAGAGTGAACCTGAGACCACATGGAAGGAACTGATTTCTGGGTAAAATCAGGAGCTATTTTGCAAAACACCATATTTAAGGCACCAAAACATTTAGTTTCAGGCACAATCCCTAACCTAGTGGGGGGTCTCTCTGCCTCTCACTCTTTCTCTCCACCCTCCAGGCCTGATTCTCATCATTCAGATGTGTAGGAAAATAATTTCACTAAAGTGCAGACTAGGGCCCGGCAGGATGGCTCAGTGGTCTAAAGCGCCTGCAGGTGGCTGCAAGGACCGCAGTTCAATCCCCAGCAACACATGCTGCACCAGCCCTGCCCTCGGCAGGCTGAGCCAGCCATAAAAATAAATAAATAAACAAACAAAAGTTTTGAAACAAGAAAATAAATTAAATTAAATTACAAAAAAAAAAAGTTGCAGACTAAATGTTGCCCACACAGGCAGCTGGATTCCTTTCTGGAGACAGATCTGTGGTTATATGGACCAGTAGAAATTAAGAGAATAATTGAGGATCATGATGAGGGTGACTCTCTGAGAGGTACCCAAAGATTCCTTAGTGGAAATTGAGTTACAATAGCCTGTATGGGTGAACTCATTTGGGTTAAAATAAAAGCCTCCCACTTATCTATCATTCCTACCTGCATTTCTAAGTGTGGTAACCCTTTCAGTGATCACTTGGTATCCTCTGGCTCACAGTGACCTGAATTGATGCTGTAAAGGCCTTTTCTTTTCTTTCTTGTTTTTGTTTTGTTTGAGCCAGTCTCACTGTGCTGGTCTTGAGCTTACTTTGCATCCATCCCAGGCTGGTCTCAAACTTGCCAGGATCCTCCTGCCTCAGCCTCCAGAGTGCTAGGATTGCAGATGTGCACCAACAGGCCCACCTGGCCTGAAAGTCCTTTTTTAAAACCTCCATTGGTGCACCATGCTGACCCACAAACTGGGCGCGGTGGCACACACCGGTAATCCCAGTGCAAAAGAGTGAGACAGGAGGAGTCTGAACTGTGTAGCAAGACCCTATATCAAACAAACTAATAGAATTGAGCTACAGTCTGGACTTTCTACTAATAAGTTACAAAACTCAAGTTTTTCTTTGACTCACCAGAAGTTAACTCTAAAGCTCTTTGATTAGAGATCTCCCCTTTTCTCTAGGCTAAGATAATTTACAACTGCTTGCCTTTCATAGCGAAAAGCAGCTGTCAGGGAAAGCAGTTTACACTTCTTTACATATCTTGAGATTAACCAAGAAATTTTTAGGCAGCCTTTCTCTTCTTTCATGTACATATAAAACTAATGGATGTGCCTTTATTGACTTGTAAGTAGTAGTTGCTAGGTGATGATTATAAATTCAAACTGTGATGCAGAACTTTAGCTCAGACTTTGAACACTGTGTAGCCTTGTCTTGCTACTAGGAAAGGTTACATAGATGGTCAGATAAGTCACACAAATGTCTGTTAGAGACTTTTTTAACCTAAGGCTAAGGGCAGAATTCCTCAAGTCAGTTGTTGCTTCTGTCTATCTCTAAAGGATCCTCTAAAAAAATAATAAAATAAAGATGATCCTTTTACAGGATAAAGATGCTGCTCTGGGAACTGCCTGCCTCACTCTTTAAAAGAACTAAAAAAATGGCTGAATGCTACGCAGTGCTACCTGTTTGAAATGTAGCTGTTATACCTGAGATCAATTGTAACTTGCACTGGCAAAAATCACCTGCTGGAGTAAAATTAGAGTTCCCAAAATATATAAAGTCATGCACCACTAGGAGGGTGGATAGATTGAGCAAGTTTTATCTTCTGGCCCCTCTCCAGATAGCATCTACTTGCCTTGGTGTGGAATGAACAGGAAGTATGCCCTGAGGGCACAGAGTTCACATGGAAATTAAATGACACCAATTCTTTCTTTTTGCAATTCAGAAAAGAGAGCCTTCATGTCGGAATTTCTTATTCCTTTGGGATGTATATACATGTGTGTGTATATATATATATATATATATATATATATATATATATATATATATTGCTGCTGTTGTGTGCCAGGGATCAAAGTCAGGACCTTGTGCTTGCCTAGCATGGAATAGATTCTTTTTTTTTTTTTTGGGTGGGACTGGGATTCAAACTCATGACCTTGCACTTGCCAGGCAGACACTTGTACCATGGAGCTATCTCCCCAGCCCCTAGATTCTTAAGCACTAGAAAGTATTACATGTTTTTTTTTTTTTTTTAAACCTCCTTTATTTATATGTGTTACAGCCAGCTCAGCCTGCCCTGGGGATTGGGCTGGCACAGCATGTGGTGCCAGGGATCAAGCTGCAGTCCCTGTGCTTCCCTTAAACTTTCCTAGGCAGGCACTTTAGACCACTGAGCCATCTCACTGGCCCAATATTACATGTTTAAAAACAACTGTTTCATATTTTTCTTACCCTCTAGAGCCAAAATAGTATACAGAGAAAAGTATCAGCCTTGATGCTATTTCACAAGTAAAATTGTACTGTGAGAAAGAGAATATGTGGTTTAGAATTACCTTATGTTCAGACTTTCTTTGCATTAAGGAATAATTCTGTGCAGCACTTGGGAGGCTGAGACAGGAGGATCAGTGTGAGTTTGAGACCAGCCTGGGCTACAAAGTGAGCTCAAGCCCAGCCTAAACTGCATAGCGAGACCCTGTCTCAAAAAAAAGACAAAAGAAAAAGAAAAAGAAGAAGAAGAAGAAGAGGAGGAGGAGGAGGAGGGGGGGGGGCAGAATTCCTCAAGTCAGTTGTTGCTTCTGGGCATATTTAACATTATTCTTAAATATTAATTGCTACTGAGAAACAAGTAATATTAGAAGCTGCTATTTCATTCGGGGATGAATATCATATTAATTTTAGAAAATTAGAAGCTAGGCAGCCAGAGGAACAACCAGTTCCCACTGGAGCCCAAGCAGTTCCCTACCTAAGACCCCTATTGGTCTAACAACCAGACAGGACATTGGACTAGCAGGCATTTTCAGTTATGTACTCTTGAGAGCCTGAGAAGGACAAAAGTGAAACCTGCTAGGTATTTTTTTATTTCTTATTTTATTTTCCTGCTAGATATTTTAAATTGTCAACTATTTAACAGGATAAAGGTGAAAATCTTCTGCCTTCTTCCACAGTCACTGATAAAACACATGCATGTACTAGGCATGATGGTGAATACCTGTAATCCTAGCACTCGAGAGGCTGAGGCAGGAGGATCTTGGCAAGTCTGAGGCTAGCCAGGGCTA
>PVJA010035118.1:0-16611 GCA_004027025.1 Myocastor coypus
ATATATATATATATCCTGTAAACTTTTCATAGTTATTTCTTTACTTCAGACTCAATTAATTCAGTTGTTTAACTGTGCGATTCCCATTTTCTTCTATGTGAGTGTCTCCTGTATTTGTACCAGATGGGTTGGGGCCTGAGATTGAATTTTGCTCATGTCTTTGTCATTGTTTATAGCACTGTCCTCTGACCATTGGTGTAAACCTTGGTGCAATTATACCTTTAGCATAATTCTTATCCAAAAGACATTATATGGTTAAGGAAGTTATAGTTTTGTATTTACAGAACTACAGTTAGTAACACTAACATTGGGCAGTGATACTTAGCATTTGACAAGCTTTTGTAACTAATTAATTTGTATTTTACACAATAATAGCAATCCTTATATCCGTGTAGCTAAGAAGATATTAAATTAGGAGTTTGTACTTAATTTAGTTTACTTAAGTTCTATGTGATTACCTCCCTTTCATGTACCTGGGATGAGATGGGGTCAGAAAATTTTGGAGGTCAGTTTGGTGGGCCACATGGAAGAGGATGTCTTTCTGGCATGTGGAGCAGAAGTGCCAATGAGGGTGTGGTAGAAGATGAGGAGGTCTGTCTGCTGTCTGTGTGGAGCAGGATGTCACTCTGGTGCGGCACCAAGGTGCTGAGGCCTCATTTTAATGACAAAAAAGGTAAAATAGCATTGAAATAGTTTCTAAACAAGTTAGTAGGACAGTTACAATTACTAATATATTACATATTGTTGTCTTTGTAGTAGTTATTGAGAGGACAAGATTTAGACATGATATTTTATCTAAATAATATTAGCACAAACCTTTTATTCTCATTGAACTAAGAGAAAGTAGCTACAACTTTTATATGCTTTTGAGAAAACTCTTTCATACTGTTTCTTGAGATGTCATTGTAGTTAATTAGAAAAAAAAAATGACTTCAAAAGCCTAATGCAGTGTTAAAATGCCATAAACTTTTTTTGGATATATTTTATTATGTTTTTACAATAATTAATATATTACATAATTTTGTCTTCATCATAGTTGTTCAAAGTACAAAGTGCAGACATGATTTCTTGTGTAAACATCTTTAGTACAGATCTTTCTTTTCATTGCACACAAAAAAAGTAGCTGTACATATAGTCCAATAGTCTGCAACAGTAGTGGATTATCAACTCACTATAAACTTTTTAGCAGCTCTTTAGTTTTGTGCCTGTCTGGCCCTGAGGCTATAGATGTGAGGTTAGATACAGTCAGAGCATAAAACACAAAACTTTGAGGCCAAGTCATTTGATGAAGTAAAACTGTTTCAGTATTTGCAAATCCTGTGGCCTATATGTACACACAAGCTTACTAGAAGAAGATCTAAAACCACTAGTAATAATACATTTCCACAATGTTCTACTTATGAGAATTCAACTTTATGTTCCAGAGTGACTAGTTAATGCTGAATAGAGAGATTTCCTGTTCAATAGTGGCTCTATCATCTTTGAACTAATTAATTGTTCTACAAAAGTCTTTGATTAACATTCATCTTTCAAAAATGTCAAATTGTGCAGCCATGTTATTTATGCCCAGAGCTAGAGATGGAGAGGATATTTTTATTCTTTATGTTTTCTTGCTAATTAATACATTGTTGTCACTGAGATTCAGTCAGCTCAAAAGTAGGCATTTTTTCTTCAATGAAGTAAAGTTGTTTTTCCATTTTCAACCTTGCTTGGGTTTAACTCATAAAATTTACTGCTTGAAAAGGAAATGATAAATTTAAATTCCAGTGGAGGAGGCTGTACATGTGGCATATGTTCACAGTCCTAGCTTTTTGGGAGGGTGAGGCAGGGCAATTGAGAGTTCAAGGCCAGGCTAGGAAACTTAGCAAGATTGTGTTTCAAAATACTTTTTTTTTTTTTTTTTAATATTTGGAGTTATATCCTGTGCTTAATCTCTATTATCAAAAAAATTCAGGAGAGTGTAAATCTAAAATTGAGGATGCACTATGTAAAACAATATTTTCCTTATTTTCACTTGTTGAAGCAAAAGCAATATGTAAAAGTAAGAAAAATGATTGCGTACTAATTGTTAGGTTAGTTTATGTCTGTGACATGAACCAGCATAATTTATGTCAATTTTGGAAGTTGACAAGAGTTAACAATTTTAATGTAAACAGAATTTCAGGGGATTTTAGCACAAAGCTTTCTGAAATGAGGTTAAAGGAGTAGTGCTATGTAGCTATGTAGCATGTCAGTTTAGGGTATATAGATTTTCTACAAGCAATGTTTAGTGATTTTTTTCTCACTGTTGACTTCGGGTATATACTTATGACCATGCAACAGGTTTTATATAGAATTTTAGTTATCGTATTTATGCTATTTTTCTGACAGTTTTCCCCGAAAAGAAGCCTTAGATAACATCATTGTGCATACCATGGACAACTGCTGTATAGCCGATCAAACTGGTAAGAGAGGTAGAATTATTAAATCTTTGAGAGATATAACACAGGTCTTCTACATTGAAAGAGCCTGCGTCATTCTGAAACATGGTTCTAATGTAAGCAAGTAGCTTGAATGGGTACTACCTTGTACATTATTAACTTCTAAGAATTAATTATTACTTAAATATGGAGATTAAAAAAATATCTCTGATGGGACTCTATCCTAGGTGCTGCAAAATTTTGGCTTGATACCATTTTAGGGAGTACAGAGTACTGGGAACTGAAGTCAAGACATTGCACTTGCCAGGCAGGCATTGTGATGCTGAACTGTATCCCTGGCTCCACAGTGATACTATTTAATGTAGATTCCAGTAAATCCATGAGGCTATCAGGCAAAAAGCTTCTAGAGTTATCACATTTAGAAAAAGATATGGAGAGCTTGTTACAATAGTTGTTAAAGAATTGTTTACTAGACAGAATTCAGTTAAGAATGAGAGCCAACAGCTTTGAAGTTTTAAATGACATTTTGTATAATTTTTTACATATTTTGTTTGTCAGTAATAAAGTACTCTAAATTTATATTATTAAGGAATAAATAAGATCCAAAGGTACAATAGGTATTGTGAAAGAGGAAGAAACTGCTCAGAAGGAAAGAATAACTGGAATGGGGGAAAGGAGAAAAGAAGGCAGGGAAATATAGACAGCTAAAATAATTGTATTACTAATTTCTATTAGTTCATTGAAAAGAACAGTTAATGCCCATACTGTTTGAGAAATTTTGCATGCCTATATCTGGTAGTCTGAGCAACTATGTTGAAGAGAATAACCATTGTTAATGTCATATCATCTTATTTTGAATTTCCATACCATTTTTATTTTTTTCTTTTTTCTCCTTAAAATAAAACAATAATTTGCCCATAAAAAAATTGTATTATTAAGGTTAAAATACAAGTACAGACCAACTATAGAACTATATGTTGACTATGTTATGCTTTTTAAAAATATATATCAGTAGTTTAGCTCCACAAAAACAGAAAACAATGTGCCATATTACATTAATGCTGTAAATTTATCTATTATTTTTACTTGATAAATTTAATTAATAAGCTAGCTTTGCTTTTAGAGTTTTATTAAAGCTAATCTCATAAGGAATCTACAGGCACTTTTACAGCTGAATGTCTTTCACATTAAAATAAAAGTGTTTGAGTTAACAAAAGTGTGGAAAAATATTTGCTTTTTCAAGTCATCTGTGCCTGAGAAAGCATTCTCTTCATTTGTTTCGAGACTAAATGGGGCTTTCTAAAAGCACAGTTAAAGGGCTGGAATTACATAAATGATTGATAATGGAAATGACATCAGGAGAATGGGCGTGAAAAGAAAGGGCGGGGCAGCGTGAGGAGTGAAGCAAGGGTGTGTGCTCAGCTGGCAGCCAGAGGGAATCAGGCTGGTTCCACTGGAGTCTGTGAAGCACGAATTCTACCAGCTTTTCCAGAGTCAACATGAGTTTTGGGCTTTTCCCTGGAGTGATTATATCTGTTCTGGTTCAGACAAGAAAAATATCTGTATGTTTCTAACAGCTGCTAAGACGTGAGAGCTGGATAATGGGAATTTCAGCCTAGTAAAGTGGATCTGGGCAGACAAACATGAGACCTGCTATGGGATCTGCCTCGCAATGTTCATATTTACTTATCCCTGGATAGCATTTTTTAAAACTAGTTGGCTTGCCTTGTGCGATTTGGGTTCTTGTTACCATGTCTTGTCAGCTCATTGTTACTAGACTTTCTTTTTTTTTTTTTTTTGTGGGACCAGGGTTCAAACTCACGACCTTGCACTTGCCCAGCAGGCACTTGTGCCTCGGAGCTATCTCCCCAGCCCCTAGACTTTCTTTCTTTTTTTTTTTTTTTTTCTACATTTAATAAGAAATTACAATGTGACAGTTTCAAAACACATTAGTAGTACATTCACAATAATGGATGCAATGCATATTATTGTCCTCGTTATAGTTGTACAGGACACAGGGTGTAGACATGGTAAATTTTCTAATGGTTATTGGTACAATAGATTTCTTTTCTTTGATGTAAGAGAAAGTAGTTGTATACATAGCCAAATGTTCCATAATTCCATTGTGTTACTAGCAAAACTGGCAATGATGGAAGCTGTTCATTTGAGCCTTTTACAGTTCAGCATACTACACTACCCTTAAGTTTTATGCATCGTGTTTAAGCTTTTCTGCTGTGTGGTCAAGGGCAAGTTAAAGCAAGACCTGTATAACAAAACATGTTTTTATTTTTTTTGCATCTCTCAAGGTCTATCAAATCCCCTCAGGATTTACTTTTGAAGCATGTACAGTGCTTCGTAGAATTGTTGTCAGTGTCAGCCGTCTGGATGAGTCATGACCATTGCTTGACTAGTTTGCTCTCTGTGAAAGCCTGAGAGAATGTTTTTCTCTGGGTGACTCTCCTTAGACACACTAATTACCTTCAAACCCTTCTTCTGTGGTCCCTTAATCTCCTTGAAGAGAAAATTTGGGAAACCATTGAGTTATAGGATATTATAGTACAGGTTCTGTTCTGAGTCCTCACTGAGCTTGAAAGACTAGGGCCAAAATACTGGATATCCTTATAGCCCTTTTCTTATTTCTCTAGTTTTTGGTCTGTAAACTTATATTCTTAGCCCTCCAGAAGAAAAGCTTAGTGATACTATTACTCTAAAACATGGGTGCTTGAGTTTACTATCACTGTCTTTCTGAATATCAAGTATCTTAGACTTAACTTGGAATTGGTATTTTCCATAAATCATTGATATTCTAATAAATCTGTATGGAGAGCCCCAATCCAGAAATGGGCATCTGAGATGAACACACACTTCTCAGAGAAAAAAATACAAGAAGCCTATAAATATATGAAGAAGTGCTCCACATCACTAGCCATTCATGAAATACAAATTAAAACAACACTTAGATACCATCTCACCCCAGAAAGAATGGCTGCCATAAAGAAATCAACCAACAACAAATGCTGGAGAGGCTGTGGGGAAAAAGGAATGCTTCTGCCCTGCTGGTAGGAATGCAGACTGGTGCAACCATTATGGAAAGCGGTGTTGAGGATCCTTAAAATAACTAGACTTTTTAAACATTATCTACAAAAGCAATCCATTAAGTCATTCAGCTTGCACAAGAGAGCCCTGCCTCTGCTTCTTCACCTTGATCAGCCAATGTCCACTGCCAATGAGGACACTGATTTTGTCTGATGGTCTACAGCCTTGTTGAAGCCAAGGCGATCAGGAGTCAGCCATAGTTTTATTTGAGTTTTTGCTGTGTTCCTGTTATAAGCAGCTATCCTCTGAGTACGAGGATGGTAGAGCCTAAACACAGGAAAAGAGAAAGAAAAACTCCATGGGGAAGTAAGTGGGAGTGATGATGCGTGAGCCTACGTGTTGTTGGTGTATAAGACATTCAGTGATGGCCCTGGCCCTGGTGAAGCAGCCATCATGAAAGGGAACATACACTGCTTCAGGATCTTTCATAGCCTGTATCCTAGCACAACCACTGCGTGTTTTATAGCCGATTATACAAGAACTGAATTGCCAAGGACAGATGCTGGCTGCTACCAGCTAGCCTAGTTATCCTATCAACTTTGTCACTTAGTCGCCCTTCCACTGTTCATGCTCTCTTCTAAGAACTCATGTAGTACAATCTCTTTCCAAGACTGTGCATTTTACTTTCTAAGGATATAGCACTGCTTAATTTTTTATTGCCTTTTACTATACCCTGAAGAATAAGGCCATACAGAAGCCTCAGTCCTTCATCTTCAAGTCAGGGCTTCAGCCAATCCTGAAGAAAAACATAATACCTTATCAAGCCAGTAGTTTGAAAATCATCCAGTATATGTGTATGATCAGTACACAGACACCATGGCTATGTGCCACCACTCATATACCTTTTGCCATAAGATTTGCCTTATGGCAATACTACACAGAATTTTAAACTTTAGGTTAGACTCTGAGCCCTTAGAATGGTGCTAACCGAAGAAATGTGGTCAGAAACTGATAGTAAATTGACAGTCTAGATGAAATGTTGCCTTCATAATATAAAAGGGGTTTGATAAAATTAACTTGTCAGCAAAATTACTGGTGGCTGTCCTTGTGTTGCCATTTGACTCTAGTATCTTGCATACGATGGTGGAAGTAACTGACCACCCTTTGTGAGAGGGAATCCAAGTTACTTGGAGTCCTATATGGCTTTCATTTCTATTAAGATTACTCTCTGTTTCAGGGCCTGTTACCCAACCACTGAATTGACAGGAACAGATGCTGAATGCCACCTACCAGCCAAGTCATCCTGTTTTTTGTTTGTTTGTTTTATAACTTTAGTAGGGACTCTTTATTCTTATTTTTTATTTAAATTAATTCTAATGAGAAAGAAACAGCAATGAGACTATTTCAAAAGAGGTTAGTAGGACAGTTACAATAACTAATACATTGCATGTCATAGTGATGTTATTTAGTTCCATTTGTATGGGAGATATCCTCTTGAGAGCACTAGCTTATAATATAAGATTTGTTATGTGCTGCATTCACTCTTACAGTGTATTGGTCAGGGTTTTACTTAGAGGAACAGAACAGATATAATATAAGGAATGGATATTAACACAAAATATACAATCTATAAGGAATTATAAGGTTGGCTTACAATAGTCAGCCATAGAGTTAGATGAGAAAGTGTGTAGAGGGCATCTGCACGCTCCTGGCTGAAGAATTCAATCCTGAGGTCAGGACTTCACTGCAGCACTCCATGTAAGTCTCTATCCGTAGGCTGATGGGTCTTCGATGGAAGACGGAAGTGTCTGTAATGGATGCTGAAGAGTCTGAGATGGACAGCAAAAGATCCAAGCTGGAGGCTGAAGAGTCTGCCCTGCAAGCCAGATAATGAAGTCCATCCAGGCTGAATGCGAAGACTGAAGCTTCTCTGATGAAGTGAAGTCTTGACTCCTTCCTCAGCCCTATAAAAAGTCTCTTTGTTCTCATTCATTCTGACGTGGGCCTATTGTGTCCTAGGGTGGAACCAATCATACTCCAGGATAGGTCCCTGATCCTGCTCTAGGGAGGAGCCAATCATATCCTAGGCAGGCCCTGGTCACACTCTAGGGAGGAACCAACTGTACGTGAGAGTGGGGCTCCCACCAACAGGGAACAGGGCTGCTGAGTTATTCAACCAAGTTGACACAATGTATCAACCACTACACACAGCTTCATTGAATGTTCCTATAGACTTCCTTGTTCCTAAGCTAATCTTGTTTATTTCTGGATTTTATCTGAACCAGATAATCTATGTATAATGTTCATGAGTCAATATCTACCCTTCCACAGATAGTTTCATTTTCATTCCAAGTGGATATCTAACAGCATGGCCCAAATCTCCTAGGGGAGAATTTATGCTTCTCACTTTCTTTGATGATTGTCTCTGGGAAGGTCACTCTTTCTAGAATGAAATTCCTCCTCAGCAATGGCATAGTCTACTAGAAATTGTTTCAGTCTCCTTTGGAAAATATGCCACACTGGGTACAGCTGTTGTAATTAGAGCCATTGTTGGTTAACCTATGGTAGTCCTGTGTCATATACCTGAATTTTTGCAAGAAGCATGCTAGTGATTTAAGTGTGAGACATTAGGGGATAATCTTGCATACAACATGGTATTTTCTACTATAAATGCTCCTCCTCTACAGGTTAGGAAGTAATTAGGAAAATTATGTAAATGACCAAGGATTTTATTCTTGTATATTTGAAAACTAGGAAGATAACAAAACAGACATACTGACCTAGTGAAACTACCATGGGATGGATCCTAAAAAATGCTCTATTTATTTTTTCCCCCTGGGGCTCGGATATGACCTTAACATAATGAGGCTCACAATGTGTTCCTGAGATGTTTTTGTATTACTGTCAAAATAAAGGTGAGAAAAGATATTGAAATACCTCATTATTCCTTTGTATTTTGAGTGTGTGATTCTTTAAATAAATGGGTTTGGGCCAGCAGATAGACACAGTAACGTGCCGCTTAGGCAGAGCACAGTGGCTGGAACTTAACGCCGGAGTGCCCTGCTGGGCCTGCCCTAAGGGCACACTGAGACATTGGTTGAGACTGGGCATGGTGGCACGTGCCTGTGTAATCCCAGCACTTTGGAAAGGGGAAAACAAGAGGATCACTACGAGTCTGATCTGTGTAGAGAGAGACTGTAGACCCTGTACTACATATATAAAATAAAAAAAAATTAAATAAATGAGTTTGTACCCTTTTAATCTCTGCCTTGTCACATTACATAGAAATATTGTTTCCTACTTAGGTTGCTGAGGCCATTAGGGAAGGTGGTGCTAGGTGCTGAGGACGGCAGCATTGTCTTAGGCACTCGATGCAGGAAAAGTCTCTGAAATGTCTTCCAGCATGGCAAAGGTCTTTATTTTCCTAGCACAGGAGAGCGGAGCGCTGCTACAGGTCTAGAGGTTTTAGGGAATCTGGAGTTGCAAGATTTTGCCATGCATCTTCCCAGATACCTCCATGTTAAGTCTTGGGTTTCCATTTGCTATCAGAGCCCAGATATTTTCACAGAAAATATTCCTGGGTGGAAATAATTAACCTTCTTTGATGTTTTGCCATTCTCACAGTAAGTACTATGCCTAGTGTTCAGTTCTGTTTATCCTCAGTTTAAAGGGATAAAAGTACTTTTATTATTGCCAAAAGATCTCTTATTTTTATATTTTATTTTGTATCAATCATTAATAAATTCAAATGTGCCATTTTCTCTCTTTAGTACATAAATGGCACTTAGCAACAGATAATTCTAAAGTCGTTATACTTGCCATTTCTTCTGTACTCAAAAGCCAAATGCACCTGTGTATCCCTTTCTGCTTATAGTCCATTCCAATTCATCCTATGTGGAAGTCTTTACTATTGGATTACTGTCTAGGACAACAGACATTAGAATTGCCCCATCTGCCTTTAGCACTGATCACTGTGCAACTGTCAACCATCTTTGCCAGGATTCCATGCTTCCAATAAGTTCCCTTGGACCAACTATTGTATACACTTTTTAGACTGGGTTCTCTAGATCATGTTGCCTATAAAGAAAGCCTGAGATGAAGACTTGAATGTAACAGATTTACCGAGGGACTACTCTCAGGAGAAGCTGGAAAGATGAAAGCTAGAAAGGACAAGAGAAAAGTGATCACCATAGTCAAGATACTTATTCACTTAATAAACATACATCTTGATAATTGTTTTTTAAAAAATATTTTCTTTCTTTCTTTCTTTCTTTCTTTCTTTCTTTCTTTCTTTCTTTTTCTTCTTTCTTTTTCTTCAATACAAGGTCTCATTACATAGCTAGGACTTTGGTTGATCATTTTGTTTCAGGTTCCTCAGTGTTGGGTTTACAGCCATGCACTACCATGCCCAGTTTTGGTGGCCAACAGTGTTCCAGGGCTAATGTGCCATGCAGTACCAGAGATTGAAACCAGGTCCTGTGTTTGCCAGGCAGGCAGTTTGACTGCTGAACCATCTCCCTAGCCCGAAGAACTTTGTATTTTAATAAATGCTAAACTAATGATCCTCTGACTAGTCTTTTCTAAAATAAATTATACACTTTCCTTTGACACTGCATAAAGTGTTATTTCATATGAGCTATGACTATGTTTTGAAACACAGTTTAATCTATACATATGCAAACACAGATCTTAGATTTTACTTTCTATTTCATGAGAAAATTGTGCTTGTATTTACTTTTTGACTATGTTCTCAATTCCAATGAAGATAAACTTTACAAAAACTTCCTTGCCAAGTCATTGATATGAATTCAACTTCCAGCTTTACAATGTTAAAAACACTAAGCTGGTTTTGCACAGGAAGTCTTTGCCTACACTTATGTCTTCAAGAGTTATGCCTACTTTCTCTTTCTATATATGCAGAGGATAGAATAGGCAACTGCTGGGATCTTGTGGTGTCTTGTGAAAAAGACAACAATTTGATTGACTTAGGATGATTCTTGCTCTTGTTTATGAAGAATATTTGCTTTCCCTTTCTGGGTATGTTCCTAGAAGATTAAAAGTATAACACCATAGTGATACATGTGCACCCATATTTATAGTAGCACCATTTGTAATGTCTAAATCGTGAAAGCAATTCAAATATCCTTCAACTGATAAACAGATAAAAAGTTGTTGCCATATACGGAACATTCCTCTGTGGGAAAAAAAGGGTAAACTTGAGACATTTGCTGCTTAATGTATGATCTTTGAGACCATACTTTTAAAGATATCAGTCACACATGCATAAAAACTGCACTGTCTCAATAGTATGAAAACTGAAATTGCAAAGAAGTACCAAATTATAAAAGAAGTATTGTGAAATGGGAAGAAACTGCTCAAAAGGAAGAGGATACTGAGGAAGGGGGCCAGGAAAAGGAGGGAAGGAAAAAGGAAGCTTGAGAAAGAAGGGTAAAATAGAAACAAAGCTCTGTATATAAGCAGAGGAAGGGGTTTGAAAGGTAGAACTGGAGGATTAAAAAAATCAAAGTATATTATGTACGGGTATAAATTATTTATGATGAATAAGATCATTATATATACCTAAAATGTAACAATAAACAATTAAATTTTCAAAAGGTGAAACAGGACTGACAAAATAGCTCAGTGGATTAAAGCACCTGCTTAGGTCGGCGGGTTTCAATGGCTGGTGTGCCTCGCCTGCCCCACCCCTGGGGCGTGCTGAGATGGCTACTAAGAGTGGGCATGGTGGCACAAGTCTATAATCCCAGCATGTGGGAGACTGGAAACAGGAGGATCGCTATGAATCTAATCTGTGTAGTGAGACCTTGTATTAATTACACTTTTTTTTTTTTTGGCTTTTTGAGACAGGGTCTCACTGTGCAGTTGAGGCTGGCTTTGAGCTCACTTTTGTAGCCCAGGCTGGTCTCGAACTCGCAGCGATCCTCCTGCCTCAGCCTCCCAAGTGCTGGGATTACAGGCGTGAGCCACCACGCCCGGCTTAATTACACTTTTTATAAAATGTTGAAATAATTCAGTAGCTGCACAAAGGACCTAAAACTGAAAGTTATAAATTACATAAAGATGAACCCAAAAAAATCATGTATGTTCATATTTTATGTATAGCCATGCAGAAACATATGTGAATTGTAGCATTTGAAATTTCAAGTACTCTTTAGCTCATCTGAAATTCTCCAACAGTGGCAATGAACACAGACTATTTCCTCAAGTTGCTAAGGTTATATTCCCCTTCTAAAGTCAGCAACAGCTCCCAGAGTTACTCTCTTGTCTTACGTTTTGCCAAGCAATCAGAGCAGCTGCACAGGAGTTTGGATGCCCGTGTGGTTCCTCCCTTGAGCGATGCATCTTCCTGTTACTGCTGTTCGTTCCTATTTTAAAATAATCGCAGCATTTTTACTTGGCTGTTCTCATTGTGTGCACTTTTCTGGCTCTTTTACTGAAATTGTTTCATGTCATTTTATCTTGGATTTAGTATTCATCAAACAGATTTGTACATTTTTGGTCATAAATGAACAAGTTTCATTTAAGCAAACAGATGTAGGTCTTAATTATACTCTTGTGTTTGCCTTAATTGTACTCTTACCGTTGCAAACAATGTAAAAACTTACAATACTAGAGTACTGTGTGTAATATTCTGAATTGTCTTTTAAATTTGTGTTCACATGGTACCAATTCCTGAGCTAACTTGCTCCATTTTCTCTTTCTTTTACTGCATTACCTGCTCACAGAGACTGTCTCTTTCTTTTCCATTTCAGAATTGCGATGCATTCTGTGAATTATCAAGACAGTGACCATGTAGAGTCATTTCTATTTTTAGCTCGGTTGTAAAGAAGGGGAAAGTCAGGCTTGTGCTAATTGGGAGAAAAGCAACTTTTCAAACCAAGTGAAACACACTTACCTCCTTCATCCCATTCATGTTTATGATCTTCTCCCTCTTTCATTAGAGTCAAAGACTCTATGTTCAAGGATGTTACAATTTTTACCAAACTCTAATTTTACCCAAATTTCAATCAACTCATATGTCATGACCTTTCAATAACAACAGTCTTAAAATCGAACAAAGAGTGTATAGTTGGCCATGTAGACACAAACATAATATAATTTTCCATCTTTGTTTTTTTTTGAGGCAGGGTCTCACTGTGCAGTTCAGGCTGGCCTTGAGCTCACTTTTGTAGCCCAAGCTGGTATCGAACTCACACTGATCCTCCTGCCTCAGCCTCCCGAGTGCTGGGATTACAGGCGTGAGCCACCATGCCCGGCCCATCTTTTTTTTTGAAGAGGTTTATCTTTTATGTTTGAGCCACTGAAGATGGTAGACCATAGGAACATATGTATGTTTTATATGTTGAAGGTTCCCAAATCAACTCGATTTACTAGTATATTAACCTTTTTATAAACAATAAATTTTTGCTATACTGTTACCTCATCACTTAGTAAATTTTTGGTATATAATATATATTCATCAAGTATTTGAGAAATCATTAAATAAACCAAAAAATAATAGGCATATGACCTGTCATGTTTCCTTTTATAGAAGAAAAGAAAGCCACACATTTATTTGTGAGGTGATCTTTCAAATTAATGAAATTGTACACATAACAATTGCTCAGAAATCTGCAAGGCCACCTGCAGTGACTTGAATGGTGTAGGTTTCCAAGTAAAGTTATATACTCTTCTCTTAAATCTCAAAAAGATTCTGTGAATGTAATCTTTTGATTTAAATATTTTGCAAGCAAGCAAAAGTAATTTAGGCTCATTTTAATTTATGAATACCTAACATAGACCAACCTGCAAAAGTTTGATTTCATGTGTCATGGTCAAGGGCTATTAATATATGACCAGTTAAACACGTGGAAAGAAAATGTAGAAGGCACTGTGGGATTCTTCCAAGTGTTTGTAAATTGTTGAATCATAGTCAGGTATCAAATGATTTTACCTTGAAATGAGACAAAGCAAAAACAAGTGTTGCATTTTGTCACTTAGGTACCTTAATTCCATATGACAACAGAGCTCTGGAGAGTGGTATTGCTTTTTTGCAGATGCATGCTTTAAATAGCCTTGAGTGGTCTCAGTTGCTTTCAGTGAGTGTCCTGCTCAGCACACTGAACCTTCAAGCAAAGTGCCCAGTGTGACCCATCTTGGAATTCCTTAAAGAACTAGAAAAGAATTCAAAATGCTAAGAGAGATTTTCGATATGTGGAGGGGGTGAAGCTTGCATCCAAAATGAATGCAATCTCCTTTGGCTTTGATAGGCACAAGAAAAACTAGCTGAAAATTAGGGAAAAGGGAATTTGAATTGCTACACATTGAAATTTTCTTTTTCATTCAAGGTCTCCATCACGCCACTTAATGACTAATTCTTTTTAATACAGGAGAATCACGGCCTAGTCCACTTTAGAGATAGAACAAAGAAGAAAAACGTATCTATTTGGAGATTCTCCCCTCTCCCCCACCAGACCAATGCTATGGAGAACTCATTTCCATCTGCAATACTCACAATATTATATAAAAAATCACTTTGCAAGCAATATAACACCTACTCAATACAAAAATAACTACTCATTCAAATTCAAAAATTAATATGAATCTTCACTCAGATTTTTCCCTTTTTATAAAAATTAACTCTATATCATAGTGTAATGGTAGATCTAGAACATTGCACATTTGTTAAAAACTCATAGAACCATATATGATAACAAGAGAACCATGTTAACCATGCACTTTACTTAATATTCATATATTTTATTAGATCATCCATTGTAACCAATGTTTCACACTAATGTAAGATGCTAATGACAGGAGAAACTGGAGTGAGACAGGCAAAGGGCTTATATGAAAACTAGTACTTGCTCATCTTTCTGTAGACCTAAAACTGATCTAAAAATAAAGTCCATTAAAATTCTATCAAATAAATGTGCATGTCTCAAAAGCCTCTTTCACATTTCTTAAGAAAATCAGACAGATCTAGTTTTAAATTAAAGGTATGCTGACATTTACTATGTAGGTGAGACTAGGAAACAGTCTAGGGTTATAGATATTTGATCTTTTCAGGTGAATAATAGCCATAGTGTATAACTTAGAAATGACATTATTAAAGACATTAAATGAGATATGTGCAATGAAATATTTACTACAGAACATGGCACATATTAGATACTTCAGACACGCACATTCCTTTCTCTAAATCACACTGTGTCAGGCCCTGTAAAAAATTGTAAATTCTACAAAGATTTAGTTTAATGCTTTTTAAAGTGGAGACAACCCAGACAATGAATTGAAAGTGTTATTGTCTTATGGCACCAAATAATTGAAAAGAAACAATTCTCAATGAAACAGAAATCAACTGTTGCAGAGTACAGAATATGGTGATCACCCTATCCAAAAGGATAGAATAGTGAGGGAAAAATCTTTTTATTTTAAAATAAAAACGACCCCAAATTTTCAAAATAAGATAATAGGAGCATAACAATGGTTGCTATACTGCACTATTTCTGTCTTTAAATTAGTAACTCAGAGTAGAAGATATTAGCATTTAATTGTCCAAACAACATTAGCACAAAATCGATTATTTTTTAGAATTTTTATTGTCATTGCTAATGTTTGTCTTTTTGAGACAGGGTCTTGCTATGGCAAGCATGTTGCTTAGGCTTGCTCAGGCAGGCCTTTAGCTCATCCCAGGCTGTTCTTGAATTTGCAGTGATCTCCCTGCCTCAGCCTCCTGAGTGCTGGGATTACAAGTATGAACCACCATTTCCAGCCATGAAAGCAATTCTTAAATTAGCACTCTGAACTAGAACAGTAAGGTGGATAAGCAACTGAAAGAACAGAATCTCAACTGAGTTCTTCACTTTAAAATAAACAATAGAATGAGAAGTTAAATGTATAAGTTATATTAGTGTTTGTACATCCCCTGAATAAACTTGCACCTTTCCAAAGCTGAAACACCATGCAGTTTTGTGAGCTATAAACACAGTCAAAATAGGTTCTCTTCATAGTCTGCTCTGCAAGCTGAGCTTTCTCCTGATATTTGTCATCCTATATCTGTCCTTCTTTCAGATACTCCGGGTTCCTATATTCATAAACTCAGACTAGGACATCATTGCCTCTCCCAAATAAGAAGCCCTTCTAAGTGTTCAAGACTTTTACTGTTTGTGTTGTGTTCATTCTCATGTTTATGCTCCTAGCTCTTTGCACTACCCAGATATTACAGGTATAGATAAATGAGAAAAGATTATGAATCTTTTTTTCCCCATTTGGGAAAAAAAATAGGTTGACTTTTTAAAAATTGAATTATTTTGAAAAGAAAAATAAGTATCTGGTGAACCAGTGTTCTATTGCTACAGTAATGTCTAACGTTAACACAACTCCTGACAACTCAAGTGTATCAAATTTGGGACCTATAGGCCCTGTAAGATGCTGAATAGCTAGTAATGTAACCCACGACATCATAAGCTTTTGATATTATTATTGATCTTTTATCAATATGTCTCTTGACTTTACTGTGTAGTACTCCTACAATAGAGTGCTAAGGTGAAAATGGAATGCTGCTCATTTCTAACTGCCTCCTGCATCCCTACACATAGTTTATATGTATTAGCTTTTTAGTTTATATACATATACCTATGCTCTAAGAAATATAAAAAATAAAGAAAGATTTCTTATTCATATACACCATTAATGCCACATATATAAAATAAAGTTATCTGTATTCTAATCTTATGTATGTAGTATGCATGCATGTATGTATGTGTATGTATGTATGTATGTATGTATCTATCTATCTATCTATCTGGCTATCTAGCTATCATCTACCTATCTTTGCATATTTCTATCATCTACCTCCAAATAAATTTTGTTTTGCCAGTGTGTCCTGTGGTTAGACAAAAATTTCTATACCTATCACTTAACATAGTGCAATTTTTTAAAATTTGCACCACCCTGCAGATTAAAGTTCTGAATGGGTATCACTAAAATCAAGATGTTGGCAGTGCAATGCTGCTTTCTAGAGGTCCTAGAGAAATGTTTGTTTCCTTTCCTTTTGCAGTTTCTAGAAGCTGGTTAAACAAAAACTGTCCATAGCCTTTTATTCCTCTTTCAAAGGTAGCAGTGGCAGCCCAAGTTTTCATATGCAGTCTCT